>VZTQ01005651.1:196577-230342 GCA_013400755.1 Pelecanoides urinatrix
CGGTTGGACTCGATGACCTTAGAGGTCTTTTCCAACCTTAATGATTCTATGGTTCTATGATTCTAAATACTGGATTGATTTAAAGAATAAAAAAAAGGGGTTTCAGAAGGCTTGTCATATTGAAAAATTTTGGCCAGATAAACAGTAGCAATTAGTTCTTAAGGATAGAGAGTAGGAACAGTTTAAGTCTAAACTCAAATATTTATTTTCCAAACAAAATATATTCAGATCAAATAAAACAGATCAAAAATTTAATCTGTGCAGGACAAAAACAGCTTTTACTGTGGTCTGCTTCCTCTTGCTCCTAAACTGAAATGTAAATTATTCACTAAGTCCAAGAGTACCATGCATACTTTTGTGCTTAATTTAAATAATATTTTTACCTCTAATCTCCGTGTTTTAATTATTCTAGTCTTGCAGAGGTGGTTGGTGTTATTCCTTGTGCTGTGTACAAGTGGAAACTGAGGCAGGGACCCCACTGGTAATACAATGAGTTTTTTCTGGCTGCCTTCAGCAGTTGTTAGCGGGGGGCGGTGTACGGTGCGGCACGGGGGTCTGCTCTTGGTTTAGCTGCGGTTCAGCGTGTCAGCGCCGAGTGGGATGTCCGATTCACTCCCGTTCAGCTATTTATTATGACTATTTAAATTAAGTCTTCAAAACAAACGCAGTTGGCTTGCAATTAGGCTAGAATGGAAATTAGTAGAGTCATCCAGCTATTTCTCAAAACCTTCATGAAGTATGATAAGAACTTGGCTTTATTATAAAACTAAATTATGCCTCAACTGCAGCACAGAGAGCTGATCTTAAAATAGCACAATTTGTTTTTTCCTGCTTGTTCCTTTTACAAGCTGCTAAACTGCTGCTTAGCCGCCCAAATTATTTCCATTAAAGAAATATTCATTTAACTTTATCTTGCTTTAAATATGAATATTTTCCTTAAGGAAAAACTCAGGTAAAATGAGAAAATACTGGTATAAAGAAAAGGGCTTTGAGTGTGCAGAAAGCAATTCTGTTTAGAAATGATAGGAAATGGAAAAAGAAAATTCAGCAGTAGAAGCAGTGTCAACATTTAGGGGTGAATATAATCAACCACCACTGTGCGGTGAATGATGAAAACCTTCAAGTCCCGAAACGAGGACTAGATAACCCTCTGTAAGATGCTCGAGCTCTAAGACAAATCGTGGTCTTGCCGGTGTGGATGGTGGGTGAGCTACTGTGGTGTCAGTTAGCAAGAAGCCTCATAACATTATTGTAGTGATTTCTCCAAACCTTAAAGTGAATTAAAGCATTTTAAGAAGAAACGAGCTTATCTGAATATAGCACTAAAAACGTCATTTGTTGTCTTCAACTCCACAAACAATAGCTGCTGCCAAACACAAGACACGCAAGGACATTACTTTTAGCCAATTAAAACAATTGTAGAAAGGGATGTTAGATTTTATTTCGGCTTCTGAGTCTAGTGATGGGTTTTTCAGTTTTATTATTACACTCAACTATCTTACAAAAAACCAAAACCAAATCAAACAAAAACCAAACAAAAACCACCAAACAACCCCAAACCCCCATATTCAACAGCTCGGAAACTTACTGGGTGTACACAAATAAACCTCTACCAAATTCTGTAGAAACAACTGAAGTCAAGGGTAAAGCTTCATATTTATTTATTCAGAGATCTGCTGAAGGTGAAAGCAACCGCTTTTGAAGCTTTTTCAGTAATGACTGTGTTATTGTACTATATAAATATAAAGACTTGCTAAAAATACATTTTATTTTTAAGGTACTGTTTTTTTTTAATGTCACATAAACAGGTTGTTCTTCTTTGCTCCACTTTCAATATTCTTCCAAGCACCTACGTTTGGAGATCAGCACTTGATGGACCCGTGGTATCTCCACAGATAATAACAACATTTAACTAACGGGACATCAGTCACTGTTGGGTGTCAAATACTCATCCTGCTAAAGTCAGTGCCATGGGTAGTGTTGGCATCAGTGGGGCAGCGGTTGGTCCTGGTGCTTTTATACTCTGCTTTCAGAGGTTTTAAATTATTTTTATGCCTGCGCGGTCTGTTTTGCGGAGGTTCATCTATATTCGTACAGCTGTCTGTAAAATTGAGTTTCATTCTGGCGTTCTCTAGTCCCTTCGTTTGCGAGAGAAGCTCCAGCTCCATCACTGAGGAGGGCTATTAGTGGTCTTGAGTAACGAGCACAGCTGCCTCGCGCTACCTCCTGCGCAAAAGAGGGGCTGGGATCTCTCCTACCAAATTTATTTCTGCCTTTGCTGTGGGTATAATTCCAGGGATGAATCTGGCACTCTTCCCATATTTTCACCTGGAGAAAAGCAAAACAACAAACCACTTCTCTGTTCCAGCAACCGTTTCTAATTTTAGTTTGCTAGAGGATAAGCATGATAAATAATTCTGGTTTCACACAAGAGGTTTTCTGCATAACTGTTGGATTTTTTTTTTCCCCACAGTAAACAGTCTGAGCAGGACATTTTTAAAACTATCTTTGTTGAAATCCTCTGTAGGAAAATCTAATGATGACTTGTCGCAGCCTGATCTCTCTAGTCTCTTACATTCAACAAACTCTAGAAGCAGCTATACTTTTCTTGATTTATATTGATAAATTAATCAGCATTCAGATCCAATTTACCAAAGGAGGCTGTGACTTCAGTAGGGTATTGCAGAACGTAAATGATAACTTTATCAGCTGAAGGTAAGGAGAGCTGCAGTATCTTCACATCTTTGCAGCAGGAATTTGAACACGTGAAGAAGAGCAAAGGCTAAAAGCGGGGGAGGTGGGTGGATGACCTCAGGACCTTGGCACTAAATTTTTTCAAACAAAAGTAACATTTTTATGGTTTATGATTTAAACCACTTCTGGGGCACTTCTCAAGCAAAGCCAAACTGAGGAATTTGGGCTCCAGGTGTTGTCCTGTTTATCCCAATGTGGTGGAATGTCCCATTTTGAAAATAGTCTCAAATGAGAGGGGAATGAACCTGTTGCATCTAGATTTTGGATACACAAACGTTCACGGGAAAGAACTATTATATGAAACACAAAAACAATTTCACATTGCGGCTTCTCCAGACCATTCTTAAACAGCAGTTTAGGGTTCTGGACATGCAACTGCAGCAGCAAAGGTCTCTTTTGTGTTCTCCTCGAACCTTACACCTGCTCAAATGTGGATTGTTCCTGTGAATTTTCTCAGAAAATTTGACCCTGGTTCACACAATTATGAGGATGATCAAGCAGTGCTGCTCTTCATCCTTTTTTTAGTTAAGATGTCATTAAATAAATTACATTCTTAGAAACTCAGTAAACCCCTTACCTTTCATATTGTGGGATTTCTATTCCGTTACGCCAATGCCACTCGCGGCCTCTCGGAGCAGCCGGAGGTAGCAGGGTGCTCGCCCCGCTCAGCTCTGCAGGCACTGGTGGACCAGAGCTGCTCCGGAAAACAAGCAAAGCCTGAAGGTCTACTGGGTCAAACCACCTAGGTAGAAATTTTTGTGGGTTTTTTTTCTTGCTTAGACGTAGGCTAATTTTGTTAAAAAGATTGGTGNCCGAGCCTGGCCCCGCTCAGGCCCATCGCTTTCCCCTTCCCTCGGGCTGCGGGCTCCCATTTCGTTTCAGCAGAGGCGCCTGTTTGCCTCTGCCGCTGTATTAACCAGACTTGTGCAAAATCTTAACCTCGTGCTTCGGGTGTAAATGCTGCAGCTGGCCCTGTCCTGGCCCCCGCCGGGTCGGGGGCTCCCAGCAGGTTTTGCAGTACGTGGGGACGCAATTCGCCATCACAGGCTCGAGCGCTCCGGCATCCCAGACCTGTCCGCTCCCAACATCCCATCTCACCCAAGCGCCAGCGCGGTGCTGCTTTGAATCTTCAGGCAGTTTATTTTAAAGTGTTGCACAGATTTTTTCAAAATTTTTTTTTTAATTGTATATGAAGAGTGTTCAGCTTCGCTGTAGAGCTGGAACAAAACCACTGAAGGCTTGTTGAGCCTCCCCCACACCTGCAATCTGGGCAGCAGCAGGCGAGCGCAGCTCTGAACCCCGACACCCATTGCCCACGACAGGTTTTAGTTCATCTGAAGTTTACCTTCGTCTTCATCCTTGCAACCTCTTCTTGCAAGAAGCAAAGGAAACCAGGACTCTACAGTNCTTAGACGTAGGCTAATTTTGTTAAAAAGATTGGTGATTGCTTTGGTCTATCCCAGCAATCTCTAGATCCACTCTTGGCAGGTGCTCAAGCGTTGCATGTGTCTAACCAAGAGTTGCAATCAAAAACATGTGCTTGCTTTTCCATTTTTTCTCCCCAGTCTCTGGCTGTTGCTTCCCCCCCATGAAGGGCAACGGAGCTGGGGAAGGGCCTGGAGCACAAGTCTGATGGGGAGCGGCTGAGGGAACTGGGGGTGTTCAGCCTGGAGAAGAGGAGGCTGAGGGGAGACCTCATCGCGCTCTGCAACTGCCTGAAGGGAGGTTGGAGCGAGGGGGGTCGGTCTCTTCTGCCAAGTAACAGCGATGGGACGAGAGGAAACGGCCTCAAGTTGTGCCAGGGGAGGTTTAGGTTGGACATGAGGAGAAATTTCTTTCCTGCAAGAGTGGTCAGGCCTTGGCACAGGCTGCCCAGGGCAGTGGTGGAGTCCCCATCCCTGGAGGGATTTAAAAGACGTGGAGATGAGGCGCTTGGGGACATGGTTTAGTGGCCATGGGGGGGTTGGGTTGGCGGTTGGACTCGATGACCTTAGAGGTCTTTTCCAACCGTAGTGATTCTGTGATTCTATGATTCTATGATCCCCTCCCGAGCCTGGCCCCGCTCAGGCCCATCGCTTTCCCCTTCCCTCGGGCTGCGGGCTCCCATTTCGTTTCAGCAGAGGCGCCTGTTTGCCTCTGCCGCTGTATTAACCAGACTTGTGCAAAATCTTAACCTCGTGCTTCGGGTGTAAATGCTGCAGCTGGCCCTGTCCTGGCCCCCGCCGGGTCGGGGGCTCCCAGCAGGTTTTGCAGTACGTGGGGACGCAATTCGCCATCACAGGCTCGAGCGCTCCGGCATCCCAGACCTGTCCGCTCCCAACATCCCATCTCACCCAAGCGCCAGCGCGGTGCTGCTTTGAATCTTCAGGCAGTTTATTTTAAAGTGTTGCACAGATTTTTTCAAAATTTTTTTTTTAATTGTATATGAAGAGTGTTCAGCTTCGCTGTAGAGCTGGAACAAAACCACTGAAGGCTTGTTGAGCCTCCCCCACACCTGCAATCTGGGCAGCAGCAGGCGAGCGCAGCTCTGAACCCCGACACCCATTGCCCACGACAGGTTTTAGTTCATCTGAAGTTTACCTTCGTCTTCATCCTTGCAACCTCTTCTTGCAAGAAGCAAAGGAAACCAGGACTCTACAGTGACAGGGCATTTTCCATCACCAGAAATTAGCCTGTACGGTGTATTGAGCCTCCTCCACGAAGGACAGGGCAGGTTAACGTGTGATCTGCTCGTCAGCCACCGCTGCCCACGGGATGGACTCGGAGCGTGCCTGGGCTGTTTGCCGTTGTGATACGCTCTGTTTGCTGTTTTGTTCCAAATCTCACGGGCGAGTGGTAAACCTGTCATATCTGCAGGATTTCAAGTTAATTTTGCAGCTCTAATGAGGCTAATATGATGCTCCCGTTCTCAACAGAAGACCATTATGGGGATATTTTGTGTGTCACCTTCTGATGGAAAATTAATTTCAATATTCGGCAGCTGCCAGAGGTCTCACTGTTTCTCCCCAGGATAACACCTGCATCCTCACTGGCAGAATAAGCCCCTTTTTGGGTGTATTTAGATAATTTACATAAATATATTTTCATTTCCCATGATGCTTTCTTCATGCTATACTTGAATCGAGGCAGAAGTCAATGTGACTGTTCATCATTTTGAGGTTTCTACTCTCTGGATATGTTTAAAGACCCATTTATGTGATAAGTGCTCATGCTTCTCATTTTATGCCTGGGAAAAAAGGTCAGAGATTTTTCAAAACTAGCAAAGAGTCGGTCTTTTCTGCAGTCAAACACTAGACCAAATGCATTTTGAACCTCACCCCCAAAATGTGGGAAACTGAGCTTGCCAGATGGTCCATGTATCTTGATCTAAGCTGAATTAAGATAGTTTTTAATAAATTCTTAAAATTTACAAGGCAAGGGGATAGAAATGATGGAAAAAAAAATTACATCTGTTTTGCTTATTTTTATCAAATTAGGTTCATTAAATCTGCATCACAACATATATAGCTGCAAGAGTCTTTTTCATGTATTTTATGCAGATATTGCGTATTTAAAACAAGATTATGAGCAGGAATTTTGAAGTCAGTTTAAACCTTGTTAGCAAACCATCTGTCTTGCGTGCCTAAGTTGTGAGTCTCTCGGAGGAGCCTGGTTGCTCATGGTTTGTATCTCTACTAAGGGCAAAACCTGTTGCGGTAGCGAAGGTTGGTCTCTGCGTCCATTCTCTGACCTAGGATGCAGCACCTCACGCAGCGTGGGCAGGCTTTGGGTCTTGGAAACCTTCATCCGCACCGTCCGTGCCTGTTGCAGCCCTGGTATATATGTGAAAATAAATCAATATGAATTTAAACTTGTACCGAGACTCCTGTCGCTGGTTGCCGCTGTTCTTGCACAGCGTAGGGTCCTGACATTTAACTAAAAGCAGAGAGTTGTCAAAGGCAGATACTGCAACAGAGGGAACAACAGACTTTAATATTAAAAGTGCAGATTGTAAGCTTGCTGTGGTTAAATTTTATTCCCCCCCCCCTTATTTTGTATCAGGAACAAGCAAAGACCCCAGGCAATGGGAGGCTGCCGGTGGCATTATACATCCCTGTTAAAACAAACCTCTGGCAGTGACGATGAAATCTTTCTTGGGAATTGACTGCTTTTTCTCTGGAAGATGAAAATTTCTGAATTTGGAGTCTCATTTTATTAAGCTGTGGTCTTTTCAATATGCTGTATTTGCTATTGATTTTATTTGCTGCTCTTTGTTGAAGAGTCGGACTTTCAAATTTTAAACCTGTCAAAACATGAATTCATCATGGAAAAAAGCAGTCCGGGAGCATCAGATGTCTGAACCCCACCGGTAATGCAAGGGATGAATAATTGAAAAGATCAAAAAAAAAGCCAGGTTGTGGATGACCCCGTTATGCTTTTCACTGCAAGGCTGATGGCCTCTTTTAATGAAGTCTCTACATCCGAAATGCTGCTAAAGAAGCATCGTTGGCAGTAACAGAGCTAGGGGGATTTTTTTTTTTTAAAACTCTCGGGTATCCTCATGTGGTTTCTGATCCACTAGTCACAATTTTGCTCCTGTGGGTGTCTTTAAAATGCTTCATCGGTCGGCTCCGGAGATGCATCTCGGGCCAGGAACGCTTTGCTTCCCTGCAGCTGCCCCGTGCCGGGTGTGGGAAGGACCCAAGTGCCCCCGCCGGCCGTCGGCATCGCAGCCTGGAAAGCTGGTGTGGCCAGGAGGGAGGTCCTCGTTCACGAAGGACTGTTTCCCAGCCAAGCGAAGAGGGTTTTCACATCCTTGGTTGCCTTTTACAGAAGGGATATAGATTGGGCACTGCTTGGAGAGTCACTGGTTGATGTGTGGATGCATCTAAGTTTTAACATGACCATCTTCAGGCTTTCCCATCGGGGTGCTGGAGTGGCTGTGAAATCCTTATTGAGCTTCAGTATTTTATTCAAATAATAATTAAGGAAGGAGAAAGTCAGGGGTAGAGAGGCGGACGTGAGAAATGCAAGGTGGTGGCAGTCTGCTTCCAAAATCAAGCTGGAGCCAGGCAGGCTGTATCTGGGACCTGAACGTCTTGCAATCAAAAGGTGAAGAACTTGCTTTTCCTCCTGCTGATACCTGCCATGTTCATGTCTGCGGGGTTGAAATGTGAGCGGGAAGGGAATGTGGTGCAGAGCAGAGACCATCCAGTAAGTAACTGGGTGAAGGAAGTTCCTGGGTGGAGAAACCTGAAATGAGACCTCACATGAGAATGATAAAGGCAATTTGAAATAATCTGACTACTTAAAAAAAAAATACATAAAATAAAGAACCAAGGGCTTATCAATCCTTTTTAGAGTAATTTGCTTGCTGCATCCAAATTCGGGGGGAGGCAGCTCAGGAAAGGGCTAACGATTCAAGTCCTGATGGGGTTTGGAAGCTGCGGGTCTATGGAGGCGTTTTTGTCTGAGCCTGGGTGCTCCGGGCAGGTTTGGTGCATAGACTGGGGCTTTAGGAGCTTGGCTTTTTAAAACAGGCAGCAGCAACCATCCTAAATGTCCAAGTGAAGCAAAGATGGTCCACAGTGACAGGGCATCACCAAAGACTGCCCTGGAAAAAATAAGTGCCCTGCAGCAATATTGAAACCTAATGGATTTTTTCTGTGCAACTCCAAGGCAGGCAAGAGAGAAAAATCAGCTTATTTCACTGGGCACAAAGTCGTGTCGTATTTCTCCCATGAGGATGTGTTGTAGCGACTGCCTGGTTGTATAAAATGCCTCCATAATAGAGCAAGTTCTTCATTTCTTTTATGCTAAAATTGCTATGTAAAAGACCAGAGAAAAATCCGGAATATTTGAATAGCGTAGGAAATGCCATCGTATCCTACTGTTACATAAATTCACGTTCTCTCCCTCTCTAAAATCAATTGTCCTGGGAAGCAGCATTACATGCTGACACATGGAAGCACTTTGTCACAAGCAATTACACCACGCTACAGTAAACTGCCATACAGTCTGTTACGTCTGGGGCACTCGGTCTGGGCAACGTTTTTCCTCAAATCAGCCTGCTTAGTTACACATTAGCAGAAAAGGGGTTTGCAAGATTTTCCTAAGACTTTCCCAAATAAACAGTATTTTCAAAAGGAAACAAAACTGAAAATACTAAATAGGAAATCTTAATATCTGTTGAAGAGACTGTTCCATCCTGAAATAGGAGACGTGGATCTTTCAATAACACCCTCTCACTGGAGACCACCTTCTAACACAAGGCACCGACCTGAATTAATCCAGTATTGCCCATGGATCAGAACACACTCCGGTGTGGCTTGTGCAGGATACCGGCCCCATCACCAGCTGGAGGACAAAGCTGAAACATTCCCTTATCCAGTACAGGGGAATTCGCAATATAAGTTTATAATAAGATGCTTTAAAATGGCATTTTGGTGTTTCGCAATAGCTGGCTGCTGCCTCGATGGCAAGCGTGGCCGAAACCCCCCCAGCACCCCGTCTCTCCTGGGCACAGCGTAGCTCCCAGCTGGGACCAGTGCAGCGGGGAGGTGACTTCCCTCGTGTTTGCCATGATTGGCAAGCTGGAGACCGTCCCTGGAGGACCATAAACAGAGGCAGGCTCTGTTTAAATCCATATAACCGACGTAATTTTGTGTTGTTTAGATTGTAATCACTTGCACTTAGGTGTGGTTTAAAAATTTCATAAATACCATTTGTTTTCTAAACGAGGTGATGTTGCTGACCGCTATTTTAGGTAGGAGGAAGAGCAGGAAAAGCCAAGCTGGGGCGAGGGGACATATGTAACAGGTTTTGTCTTTTCATAGTATGTTTTGGCAAACGTAGTTGATAGGGTCGGCACTGATGGACGGGATGCAGCAGGAGCACTAACAGGCACTGGGGATGCAGTTAAGGAGTGCTGTTGTCCGAGGGCTCGGAGCTCCCGGCAGCCCCATCCCTGCGCAGGCTCCTCCTGCCGCTCTTCCCCGCGTCCCGCCTTTCTCCTGTGGGTCTCGGCTCTATTTATTGACTGCCTGGGCCGTCTTTTGTGAATCGAATAATACCATTAAATTGGTATTACAGCCATCTGTAATAACATTTCATGACGCTATCCAAACCCAAATAACTCTGTATTAAGGGCTTACTAATAGAACCACTTGGAAATCCTTTAGGTGAATCCACCGATCTATCTGTGTACATAAACGTGAAGTTTTTGGTACCCGTTTTGTACTTTGGCTGGCATGCCTCCCACGGATTTTATGTAGGCTGTAATGACTATGCAAAGGTTATAATTTTTAAGCAAGGTATTTGTGTTCCTTTTATCACAGCTGGACATTTTCAGTTGCACAAAGTAAGCTGAGATAATCGTTGCCTTTGTGCAATGGAGAGTTTGACTAGTGGTTTCGCTGTTCTCGAGGGAAAGCATTTTATGGCACTTTAACTTCTTCATCGCATGCAATGTTTATCCCACTTTTTCCCAACTGTAAGACTTCTCTCTATGCCAGCAATGCCAAAACCAGTTGTGTTTTGAGGACTCCCATGGTGGGAGCGTGCCAGGAGCTGCTGGCCGGCGGTGGATGCCGGAGCAAGGCTGTGCTCCAGATGTGCCCGCGGCAGCCCGTTGCTGCTGTTCCCAGCTAACGAGAAGGTTATCCTTCAGCCTATGGGCTGGGAACCCGCTGGCTCTTCCCGGTTACACCGACTCTTTGCTCCGAGAAACTGGGCATCGCGACAACATCTGTTCTCTGTGCTCGTTTGCAAACACTTCGGCTGAGAGAAGTGGAGAACGATGGGGGGGTTTTCACCATTTTCCCTCTCTGCTGTTTATAAATTACTTTTCCTGGATAAACCACTTTATCTGTGAAGTGCTGCACTTGTAGCTAGCATTGCCATCGCTTCTTGTAGACCGTGCTTTCCCTCTTGCCTATTGCTTTCTTATTACATTTTTGCATATCAATAACTTTTTTTGGCATAACCCATAAACTGCGATTCCTTTGTTCTTTATTGCCCGTTCTGACCATCCTGACAAGGATCTTAGCCTCTGGAAAGGCGTGCTCATTTTTGCAGCCTTACTTGGGTTTTTATGCGAATCGGAGGTCTCATTTTAATTCAGTATCACCTTAGGAACACGCATAATTTTGTAGTGACTTAATTTCTTTGTTCCCCCTGGGAAGCAGAGAAACGCAATTGCGCGTAGGTTCCTCCAGCAGCTCCCATCCAGCACTCGGCAGAAAAGTGCTTTTTGTGGCTCCTCTCCAGGCTGGGGAGCGCGGGGGGAGCAGGGTCCATATTAACGAACAGCATCTTCCCTTTGGTGCTCTCCCTCCCTTGCAGCCCCTTTGCCGCAGGGAGCAGGTGGCGCGTCAGGACACACACAGGCTCCGCGTAGCTCGGTCACGGTGCAGGAACCACCAAATATCCGTCATCCCTGAGCTAAACAGGATCCCAGCAGCGAAGCAAGCCCCGGCAGAGATGCAGAGGGGACGTGGGGCTCCTGCTGTCCCCACGCCGCAGCCAGCAAAGCGCGGGAGCCGTGCCCAGCGTGGCTGTGGGCTGGGGGGGGTGTGAGGTGCTGGGGTTCGGGTGATGTCTTGGCACCGGCGTCCTCCGTTTTGGCTCAAAATACAGACTGCTCTCAGACGCAAAATGGGAAGGAACCTGAGACGTTATTATTGAGCATTCGTATTTTGGGAAATAACTGACTTGGGGAGACCTCGTCGCGCTCTACAACTGCCTGAAGGGAGGTTGGAGCGAGGGGGGGTTGGTCTCTTCTCCCAAGTAACAGCGATAGGACGAGAGGAAACGGCCTCAAGTTGTGCCAGGGGAGGTTTAGGTTGGACATGAGGAAAAAATTCTTTCCTGCAAGAGTGGTCAGGCCTTGGCCCAGGCTGCCCAGGGCAGTGGTGGAGTCCCCATCCCTGGAGGGATTTAACAGACGTGGAGATGAGGCGCTTGGGGGCATGGTTTAGTGGGCATGGGGGGGTTGGGTTGACGGTTGGACTCGATGACCTTAGAGGTCTTTTCCAACCTTAGTGATTCTGTGATTCTATGACTTTGACGCTCTTGTTTCAATTCTGCTGCATATATACATGGTTTTGAGAAACATGACAGCTTTACCTCGCTCCTACGGAGAGGTCCCCGAGGCAGTAACTGTGTTTAATTTAGCAGTTAAATTAGATTGGTTCCAGCAGCTGCATTTGTGATCTTTGGAAACGTGACCTCTGGAGATCACCTCCTCTCCCACGGATCTCTCCTGCATCGCCGTGGCTTCTGCAGCATGCAGCTTCCCAAATGCTGCAAAGAAGGCATGTCAAAAACTCGCTGACCCTCGTCACCTCCTCGGGAGGGATGTCGGAATTAACCTTTTATTCCAACCTGTGCTCGCTCAAAGCCATACACGTGTATATCTGCCATCGGTGCGGCTGGGGAGTAAAGGGGGTGTGAAAAACTACTGTGGAAGCGGACAATGTGTGCTCCGTGCTGTGATGAGCTTTGCTGTTCTGCTCAGTGATGTCTGGAGACGGCATCTGAATTATGGGATAACATATCACGGGCATTCACAAAGCCTGAAACAGTATCTTTGTGTGCAGCGTATAAACAGCCCGATCCCGGACCAGGAGAGTGTCTGGGATGCCAGCGGACGGGTTCCTGAGGGGCTTTCTGGTGCCGAGCTCCCTTTGTCTCTCCCGGGAGGTATATAATGAGATTTTACATGCAGATTTTTTCCCTTCTCCCCCAGAATGACTTAATCTTTTTCCCGTTTCCCTGCTTACAGCATGCACACCGCTGAGCGTTTGGCACCTCCCGGGTATTTTTCCACTGACCCTTATGGGAATTATGTGGTGGATCCTGCCGGAATAGGTTAAGACAGCAGGAACCATCCGGTAGATACGATCCTTCCCAAAGGTATGACCTTTATGCAAAGAAGTGGTTTCCCCCCCATTTTCCTAGGACACAAAAAGCCAGATAAATCCCCTCTCCTATCACGACCCACCCGAGCGCATGTGAGCAGGTTGCCCCAAGCAGGGGGTTACTTGCCCTCTCGCCCGGGCCCCAGGACGGCTCACAGGGGCTTCCCCCGGGCCAGGTGGCTGCTCGGCTGCACAGCCGCTGCCTCGCTCCCTCCTCCCGGTGGTTCATTCCACAGTGTATAGCAGAATTGTACAAAAACATTAAAAAAAAAAAAAATTAGATATATGCAAATAGATAGTCTTGACAAAAGGTAAATATTGCCTGAACAGTTACTGCTTGTGTAACAGAAATGTGATATTTTTAAGCTAGAGGAAAAATGATTTTAAAAAACCCAACTATGTTAATAAAAGCTGATTGGTTCCTAACTTAATTAGAGATAGGAACAGGGAAGCCTGAGTGACATCTGTTACTTCTGCCTTCCGTAAGGCTTTATTTTTTTCCGTGGACGTCACTCCAGGAGAAGCATATTTCTTACGCATTTGTTTCCAGAGAAATGGTGTTCCAATTGCTTAGCAATTAATAATAGAAATAGCTATTATGTGAAATGAAGCAAACATTGAAATATTTTACACTGTACTGTTTTTACCTTCAGTCCATCTACTAAGCAATTTTATTTCCAACTGAGTGTTACAGGCTGTGAAATATAAACCCCTAAGTTTGCTTTAATATTAATAGCTGCATGCTGATTCTCCTGCACGTGTATAAAATTTCTAAAACAGGTCGGTTGAACAACATATGCTCACATTTGTTCCAGCATGTTTCCCTGTTGTCCGGAGACAACAGCCTAATCCGCAGCCCTGACTCCTAGGAATACCCTGAGATGTTTTTTCCCCCTTCTGGGCAAAGACTTGTTGCATGGCAAGATGGGTTTAAATCGGAGAGGGAAAACCTGGCCAGGCCAGGGGGGAGACAAATGCTTGGCCATCTCAGCTTTCGCAAGCTTAGGAGATGCTGATCCTAAGGTTAAATGCTGGAGGGGGCATTTCCAGGCAGAAATCCCCAGGGATCCCCACCGTGCCGGGAGAGCCGGTGCAGGAGGCGGCTGGGGGGGGTGTGGAGGCTCCCAATAAGCCAAAGGGAATGAGAAGGCAAATCTGGGGGTGAGAGCTGGCTGGGGGGAGCGGGAGGGTCAGGTCACCCCCTCTTGCTTGCTGGAGCCCTGTGCAGCATCAGGCAGCAAGGGCTGGCCCCTCACCTGCCCTGCAAAAGAAAGCAAGACAAAACCCTGAAAATATTGCTTATACAGAAACACGGTAACGCGCAGGAGATGTGTATGAGGTCAGTAAATACTGTTCTGCGGCTAAATTAACTGCTTGAAGAATATTCACGTAAAACAAACGTAGCATATTCCAGAAACTACTTTGACGCTATCTTCGCGCTCCACCTTGTTGCCCACTTTATTCCAGAAACCCTCCTCCTCTCACTCCTTCATCCTGTGTTTTATTTCATTTTCAATAGGCGCTCTCGCAGATGACACTTATTTACCATTAATCAGCCGCAGCCGGGACCCAGGACGTACTCCAGAAACCGGAGCGTCATTGATCCGCGTTATCACCCGGAGGCACCAAACCTCCGTCTCCTCCTGTCTGGCCGCAGTCTGCAGGCTCAGCGTGCCCATCCTCTAAGCGCTGCCGCAGCCTTAAAACATCCCATTTGTTATGGTGGGTCAGAGAGAAAGGCTGTTTAGAATTCCCCAGTACCGTGCTTGAGATACTGGGTGGGACTGGGTGCTCGTAAGGACCAGGGCGAGGTTATTTTTGCTGTTTCGCCCTCTCTGCTTCTGGTTCCCCGCAATGGGAAATCTCTGCATCCCACGCCTGGAGCCGGCTCGTGCTGTCCCATCGTGTTTTTCTCTGCGGAATCAGCTTTTGTAGCTGGCAGGGGGAAACCTGAAAGTGGCCATTGGAGGTGGGAGATGTTTTTTATTTTGTTGCATGGCTTTGATGGAGGGCAGCAGTTACCTCGCCGTGGCCGGGTGGATACGGCCGCTGTGGCAGGCAGGGCTCGCCTGGTGCAAGGTCAATAGGAAAGTGCCAGAAATCCAGCGCTGACCCAATAATTCCCCAGTTAAGCAGGGGCAGGAGCAGGAGGACGGTGTACCCTGGCAGGGGGCACGGGCGGCAGCAGCCCCTCGGGCATCTCTTCCCTGCTAGCTCCAAGTAGCACAAAGAAAATGTGTCTGGAAGCCATTATCTGCCTAAAGCCAAGCCTTACCTTTAGGCTAGGCTCAGCACCCGGCCCGTGGAGGGGTCTGCCCTGCCTGCCTGGGCTGAAGCGGGGGGAGCTGGAGGATGCACCGACTGCCACGATGACTTTGGGGTTAACCTACCCCTACAGGACTGGCTTTTTTAAAAGCTGGATGGTACCACAATGCCCCAGGGGTGTTTTTCTGAAACGCTGGTAAATTATGATATCACCTGCAAATTGATAAATCACGTTTAACTGCAGAGCCCGGAGAGCGCAGCACACATTAAACTTGAATATGCAGCGGAAAGCACAAAAAACATTAGTGATTGTCACTGGGAATGGAACTTGCTATATATTACAGATATTTAGACTTCTGCCTTTAAACATACAGGCAGAATATAAAACGAGAAAACATCATAGGAAAGCTGTCACATTTCAGATCAAAGTACAAATATTTAAACTCGACGTGGCTTGAGTTTCACTGCTCACTGTCAAAAAAAGGTTGAGGAAAGCCGGCCAGGTTGGCTGGGTATGGCTGCATGAGCTTTCCGACACAAACGCGGCTTCTCTGAGCCGTGGTGAGACGGGCTCTGGGTTCGGGTCAGCAGCACCGACCTTCCCCCTGCCACGAGCTGTCCTGAGTTTCAGCCGGCTGGATCCATTTCCAGGCTGTCCTCTAGCAAAAAGTGAAAATACGCTGCTGAGGTGGCATTGGAAATCTAAATGTGGGTGTCCGTAAGATTTTTTTTTTTTTTTTTTTTTTTCAAGCTACTTCTAGTGAAATAATTCATCTGGGATTAGCATGGAAATAAATATGGCTAAGTTATTATTCTATAAAAACCAGACCAACCTGCCTGCTCAGCCGCTCCCTCGGTTCTGTTTGCCTGAGGACCCAGCACCCATCTTGCCGCGCACCACTTTGTTTTAAATTACACCAAATTTTTGCAGTCGAGTCGAATATTAAACCTCTTGTGTACGTTGAATACAATTTTGCTGTGCAATTAGTTTGACTTATCTTCTTGAGCTTCCGAGAACAAAAAAATTGTACTGCATATAAACATATAAAAATAAGGCTACCGTTTCAGTCTTTAACCCACTTTCTGCCGGAATTAATTCATTCTCTACAGAGTGGGGCATGTGCATTGCTTAGAAACAGGTCATAAATACCCTTGCTGAGGGGACTTGTGTGTTTGGGAGTGATGGCATCCCTGGGCTCCCCAGGGGGGCTGGCATGCCTTAAAACCGCATTTGAGACGAGAGCAGCTGGCGTCACTTAGAGGTAAATGGTTTGAAACAGTATTTTTTCCATTTCTCACTTCACGCTATTTGTTTTGATCATGATATAACCGGATAGCTTAATAAAGGATTGAAGTAGAGCTTCTCAAATTAATTTGCCCAGCTGGGGAAATATGTGATCTGAAGCAAAATTTGTCACATTTTGAATGCATATATTAAAAGCAAGGCTTGCTGGTATGTTTGCATGATGATTAATATTTACAATGCTGTATTTACAACTCATTGTGAAATGAATATCCATTTATGTTAACATACTTAATTTTATGAAATACTTCCAGTTAAAAAAAGGGAATTTATAGCAGCGTGTAACTTCCGTACAGATGGAACTCTTCTGCGTACCCATAAATTCAAACTGTGTTTCCCCAAATCCCTGTTTCCTTCTAGCATCTTTCAGCAAAGCCCAGCCTCCACCATATGCGTTGGAGAGAAATCACTGTGTTTTAGTAAACCATTGCTCGGGGACATAGTTTGCTTTAATAAACCCATTATTTAAAATTAAGCCTTTGTCATCCTCCTGGCAGGCGACGCACGCCAGCCTCAGCCTCCTCTCCTCCCCGTGCGCAGGGGACCGGCCCTGCGGCGGGGGGAGCTTTTTACTGCTTTATTTTGATGGCAAAAGGATCTCCATGGTTAAAGTCAACCTCTACCCATTCAGCAGGATGGCTGAAAAACAGGCGTTTTGGGTAAAAGCCAGTTTTACTAAAGGTTTTGAGATCCCGTGTTAATTTTTGGACTTTTCCTCCCTTTCACGGTGTGCAAGTGCTCCTGGCGTTTCGGCTAGCAGGAGCAGGGCTGTGGTGACCCCATTTGTCCTGCCCACACCATGGGGGTTTTTTTAATGATTTGTGTCAAAAGGAGCCGGTCACAGCGAGGTGTGGTTTGAAACATAATTTAGGAGGCATAATTGTAGTAGGCAAGTTCAAGATGGGTAACTCATGCAATCCTAGCTAACCGGCACGAAAAGGAAAAGCTTGGGTTTCAACGTGGGGATGAACCGTTCCCGAATAGCTGCTCCAGTCCTCTCATCAATGTCCGTTCTTCCTCTGCCGCTCTTGCTTTGTGTTTCTGGTTTCTGCAGTAAAATTACTAGAAAAGCGGAGCCTGGCCCGAGCCCAGACTTCCATTAGGTGGAAGCCCCCGGGGAGCCGGGGGCAGAGCCGCTCTCCCCTCCCCGAGAGCCATCGTTCTGCCAGCACCCAGCGCAGAGCAACGTCTTCTGAAGAGGGTAAATGCCAGCTTTTAAGTGGATCTGTTGCAGTCGCCGGAGCTGGGCTTTTAAGTGCCTCTGAGGAGCCAAGCCAAGAGGTTTGGGGACGTACAGCCTCCGCAGAAGTCAGCTCGCACTCTGACCTGGGCTAGCAATGCTATTTTTCTCACTCGGCATCATGTAGAAATGCCCTTTAAATACCTGCAGCTCTAATTTGCAGCAGGACAGTCCTCAGGTACCCAAATGTCCTCTTAAAGAAAGGGTTATGCTTGAAGATAACAGGGATGCTTCTGGAAACACCTTCTCATTCATCCGATTCCTGGTGCTTCAGCTCTGCTGGGCAGGTGGCTCAACGCAACCCCCCCAAAACGGTGGACATCAGGTCCTCAGCACCCACTTTTTCACCCGCAGACCGTTGGAGGATGGCAGGCACCGGGCAATATTTCTCACGTGCGTGGGTTACCTGGTGCAGAGCCTGGGCTGGGGTCGCTCCCCCGGCGTTAACCCCCTCTTGTGGGAAGAAAGGATTCACCTTCCTCGCCTCGCGATGCTCAGTAGCTTCGCTGTCTGCCCTGGAAATCACTCGTGGGCTCGTGGGTCTGACAAATTTTAATTTTCAAGCCGGGAGAACAAAGGAGTTCTTTAAAAATTTAAAAAAGAGGCTTGCTATAATGGTACCGTTGGGCGCTAACCATGAGTGTTGGTTTCAGAGCTGCCTCTTCCACCACCCTGCACCATCAAAAGCATTATACACCATGGGTAAATCAGGCGGCTTTATCTGGATCTCACCAGAAATAAGGTCACACCTTCTGTATGCGAGCAGTGGGACGGATCCAGCGCGGTCCAGCTGGCTAACCCGGCTGGTGCCCCGCCAAGGCTCTGCCTCGTGAACCGCTCCAGAACGGCACGTCTCACTCTCTCACCCTCTCCGGTAGCGTAAGTTAAATAATCGGTTATTTCCCTGGGAAGCTCGGCTTAACCCAGGCGGGGGAAACGCGCGGGGAGCGATTTGTCCCATCGCCCCGCTGTCCCAGAGGTGTTGGCCATCGCAGGCGTCTTCCACCAACACCTTCAGTGCAACACAAAACCACTCGCAAAGGAGAAGGGGCTGACTCCTCGGGTGATAATTTCCAGTAATTCATGCTCAGGAGAACTCAACCCCTAATAGTGTAATAGCTCAGAAAGTCTTCCTGGGAAGTACTTTTTTCTCCATATAACACATTTCATTTCGGTTGGTCGTTTTTCTGATAGAAAACAGAAATATTGCCTTGGAACAGAGCAGGACTCAGAACAATGCTCCTCACTCTCTATTCTCTGTTTTCGCCTGGAAAACCCAATAAATGCTAAAATAAAAAGCCGTACCTCGGGTTTTAGGTAACTGATCATTGTAGTTCTCTTTGGTTTAATAGATACAGTTTTTATAGATCAAATGTTGAGACTTGCAGGCATTTATAACTAAGACTTGCAAGTAAACGGGAGGTTTTTCTCTTAATTTGTTCATAAATCTAAGGAGAAGCTTTGCTCTGGCCCTATCTGTGACTGTGAGTTGCCCTAAAGCCCGTCTTAAGTTTTCAAAGGAGAGAGAAGTGAGTAAGGGTGGCAGCAGGTGGGTACCTGGTAATATCCACTGCGTTTAGAGCCATTAACAACATGTGTTCAAAAAGCAGCAAGAGCCTAATATCCCCGCAAACCAAAATGACAGCTAATAGGAAAAAAAAAAAAGGTTTTTTTAAAGAAATTCAATAAAACAGAAGTTTCAAAAAGTGAAACGCTGCAACACCAGGAATCCACTCCAAGATGCTTTCTAGAGAAACTAATAAATTTAAACTATCTTGACGACCATAGCGACCTCTTCATACTTTAATAGAGGAAGAGTCGGTCTTCTCCATTCAGTGTGAAGATTAAAAAAAAAAATCCTTTCTTTTATGCTCACCATAGCTCAGCATTTCCTTTCTTTTGTCTGCTTGTTCACTTTCTTTTCCAGCTCATCTTAAGTTTATTTTTCACTGGGAAATAGTATTTTTGACAAATCTCACTGCTATTTCGAAAGTGCAAACCACGGGGTGGGAGTATGTTGGTCATCTCGTCCCCAGAGGCAGGAAAAGCCGCTCGGAGGGGTGACAACAGGCAGAGCCCTGCATCGCCCGCCCAGCCCGGCACCGCTGGCTCACAGTGCGCTCCCGTCCCGCCAAGGCAGCATTTCACAGGGCAACATCGACGCAAGTTAAAAGAACCTTTGCTCCCTCATTTTATAGTAGTTTTTGCTTTTTTTTCCAACATGTGAGTCTCCCATCCTCACTCTTTTCGCTCATGTTGATTTTGGGGAATATAAGAGGATGAAAATCGGGTGTGCATTTAACCTCGGGCGCGGCGCTAGGCACCCAGACCGCGGGCTTTGCAGGGTGCCCCGGCTTTGGGGCAACCACCCCAGGGAATCTGCAGTTCCCAGACCTGGACGCATCGGGGTGTTACAGCGAATATTGCGCCTGGGGAAGAAAAGGGAGCCAGGGCTTCCTTCCCTCTGCCAGAAGAGCTTCTTCAGGGGGGGACACACCTATGAAGTGAAGTCAGAGATCACAGCCGGAGGTACGTGAGTTATGACTGACCATGCACGATGGTGGTTTTCTTCTTATAGAATCATAGAANCTTGGTGCTGCGTTGGCCACCGCTGCCAGGAGCATCAACGCTTACAGCAGAGAGCTGAGCGAGCGACGGCCACCACGCAGGAAGAGCATCTTCTCCAAGGACGCGCGAGCTCCCTTGTGAACTGGGTGCTGCCTGGATTTGCGGGAGCTCGTGCCCGGGGGTTGCAGCCTCGGCAGGGCTGGGGGTCCGTGCGCCCAGCCTCTCCTCTGGCAAGGGACGTCACTTTGGAGTCCCCAGGGCAGCCGCTGACCCCATCCCGCAGCACCGCAGCCGTGCCTCCCTGCGCGGCTCGGCAGCCACCGCGGGAGGTGGCCCTCTCCAGAACCCAGCACTGAGCAAACGGAGAAATTCCAGGAAGAAAATGCGGGCTCTGCTGTGTTGTACTGCTGAGCCTTGATCTCGGCATAATTTCTGTCAAAATGCTTGCTCATAATTACACATTGAAGTACCTCGATTCTGAGAAGCTAATTAACGCAGAGCAGTGTCATACAGTCTCAGAAAAGCACAAAAAGCTGCATCTTGCTTGGCCCCAGGGGAATTTTCCATTACAGCAGTGGAGACCTCGCTTAGGCAGAGCCAGCTCAGGGCTGGCAGGACCGTCTGCGGTGGCAGGACCGGCAGGCTCTGGCCAAGGGTGCTGCTGGTGCCCCCCTGAACCGTTTCTGAAATTCAAAAGAAGGAAAAACCACTCCTGGTTTACTGAATCCGTGAATTCTTTTGTATGCAGTGAGCAACCCATTTTGTCTATAGATATAGCATGGAAATCCTATCTGACCCAAACTTCTCGATATGAATACTTTCTTGCACAAAACGTCAAAATGAAACACACAGTAAGTCATATCTGTGGGGAATATAAAATGTATTTTATTTAATCTTAGAAGCATAAGAAAGAAAATTAAATTAATTCTTGAATTCCAGAAATTAAAAATATTTGCTTTATGTATAGTAACTTGCCAGCTATTACTGTAGAATTTCTCTTAAATTTCATCTCCACTTTATAAAGCTTGAAGGTTCAGCAGAATTTTCAGTAGAGCGAAGGAGCTGGGTGTCCTATGACCAGACCATATATTCCTCTAAGCAGGTTACTCCATCTCCAACACAAAATGCTAGAAGAATCCTGCTTTGAAAAGCAAACTAAACTAGTTCCCCCTTCTCACTACGTGCGTTATTTTGGCCAACTGGGAAGCGAGCAGTAACGTGGATTTGTTAAAATTGAGAGACCATGGGCAGCTTTGAAGTTATAACGACGAAGGGGCTGTGGCATCTGCCCTGCCCCTCNGGCGGTTGGACTCGATGACCTTAGAGGTCTTTTCCAACCTTAATGATTCTATAAGTCTATGACTTGCAGGTTCTTTGCATGTGTATGGCAATGCCCCGGCTGGGAGAGAACCACCTCACAGGGACCTCCTGTGTGCAAAGTTATTTTCTCTATATACCGAAAAGCCAAGCAGAGGCTTCTGCGGCGCTTTGGTTTGCACACCTTTCTGCTAGGAGATTTACATTTCCCGTATGAATTGAGTAAGCGGCATCCCCTCTCTGAACGGGAGGCTGCTAGAAGATAAATATTCTGAATAGCGATATTCTTCCTTAAGACTCGGGATTTTCATGCGTGTTAACACAAAAAAATAAAAAAAAAGGTAAATGCTAAAGCCTGTGGAAATGCCAGCTGCTGCGGGCTGTGACTCCCCGAGCTGCTGGCGGGGAGGAAGGAGGGATGCGCCTCGGCAAGACGTTAATCCAGAGCAAATGGCAGCCCCCGCCGTGCGTGCCGGTGCCGCTGCCGGTGCTGGTGCTGGTGCCGGTGCCGGTGCCGGTGGGGGGGTGGGCTGGGCTCGGCGGTCACATTAGACTAACGCTCACCTGAGACACCCGCCCGGGCACCCGGGTGCTGGTGGTGGGCGGCTGGGAGCGACGCGCTGAGCCGCATCCCTGCCGCGGGATGCTCGAGGGAAAACTGGAGAGCTGCTCCCCCCCCCCCCGGCAGGAGAGGGACCTCCTCCGTCCGCTGGAGTTTTGGTGGTAAAACAGCCTGAAATCAGAGAGCTGTGGGGTTTGTTTGCAAGCAAGCGGCTCCCTTTGGTTGTGCACAGCCCTACAAGTAACAGAACTGGAGCATCCCGGGGTGGGGTGCCAGAGATGGAATGGTACTTTTTTAGAAATTGTGTTTACCGGCTTCAGGAAAACGGTACAGATTTGGGTCAAGAAGTTTTCCTCTCCCATGGGAGCCCTCAGGCCGAAGTGCGGCACCGCAGCTCGTTGCGGGTGAGGGCTGCAGTGGTGACAGAACCGGGGCACAAAGGTGGCACCAGCTCGATGTCCTGGGTTGTCCCCACCGCTGCCCAGGTGAGAGCCTGGTGACCACCCAGGAGAAGGGCTGCGTCTTGCTCCCGGTCTTCCTTGTTCCCTGTTGCTGTTGGATATTAACCTCTTCCCGTTTTCTAATTATGTTCTTTATCATAGCTCCTCTATTTAGCCTGCCAATTATTTCATCTGAAGAGAATATACCAATGGGTGAACTTTTTGAAAGCTCAGGGTTTTGTTTATGAACTAGGTAGGGCATCTCTTGCTACCTCTGAGGATGCTGCTTAACCTAAATTAATGGAACATCTGGAGTACATAACAAAGACAAATTCATCTTTTTTTTCACATTAGATGTAGCTCAGATGCTGAGTGGTCTAGTTCTATACAAACTCGTTCTATGCAAACTCGGTGATAATAAGTTCACTTCAGATTTCCTGGACTGGTGTTGAAGAAGGCTTTTCATCCTGAGCAGTGACCCTGGGGCCGTGCAGACCCCTCGGCATCTCAGGGGCTCCCCCCATCTGCCCCCATCTGAAACGAATGCAAGTCACAGCAAAATTCAACAAGTGGCTTAAAAATCTTATCTTATCTAGTTGTCTCTACATATAAATTTTAGACAAAATTATGCTAAACGCCCTCTATAAATTATAATTAAAAATAGAGAAAATGATATCCCAAGAGATTGGCCGATTTTGGGCATTAGAGCGCTCGTGCCTCCTCCTCGGAGTTTGGGAGAGCAGTACCCAGTGCACCAGCAGAAGGAGGTAAAAAATATGTCGTAACAAGTGAGCAAGATGCGAGATCTTCACCTGCCCTCCATCTCTCATCTTCTCCCCTTCAGGCAAAGCCGTTAATGGCCTACAGCCGCTCGTGGCGAGTGTCCGTGGATGCTCTCGGCAGCTCCCTCATGCGCGGCTGCTCACTGGGTTGATTTTGTTTTCATGTTAATTTGCAAATGACAAATGACTCCTCCTGCTGTGCATGCCTTTCAGAACTGATATTAATCAATTCAAGGCACAAACAAAACAATTAAAAATCAATAGCTATGCAGCTATTAGAAAGCAAAATTTCATTAAGGTTAATAATTGCAGGAATTAGGGAACTAATCAGCCATAGTGATCTCCAGGAGAAGCCACCCTGGGCTCTGTGCTTCATCCAGCCTGCCCACAGACCGCAGTCGCTGTGCCAAACATTTAGAATAAATTACTTGCTATTATTTTGTAACTAATAGTCACGATAAGGATTGAAAATCAGACTTGTAGCTAATATCTTACTTGTGTACTTGGCAATAATCTCTTAGCAGGACAAATAGGAGCAGCATGTAGTATAGGGCTGTGCTGGGAAGGCAGAGCCGCTTGACCTGGATCTGTTTCTCTGTGCCCAAAGAGGTAATTTTTTCTATAAAACCAGCTCTCAGGCACTTATATCTTTGTAAATTCACTTTAGTAGCTTTTGTCTTTGGGTTGAAAACCAGGAGCTGGTTGCCCTAAGGCATCACTTCAGGAGAGCTACAAGGGGAGCGCTGCCACCCCCCACCAAGCCCCCTTCTAGAATCATAGAATCATANTCCAAGCCCCCTTCTCCGGCGGTCCAGCCATTTCCTTTACCTGCAGGTTAAAAACGACCTTGGAGGCTGCTAAAAGTCATAGAATCATAGAATCACAGAATCATTAAGGTTGGAAAAGACCTCTAAGGTCATCGAGTGCAACCGTCAACCCAACCCCCCCATGCCCACTAAACCATGTCCCTAAGCACCTAAGTCTTCGCAAAGCATCCTAATCGCCCAGAAATTAAGAGTTTTCTGGGTGTGCTGCCACTAGTCAGTCTGTTTGCTGCAGGCAGGAATTATTTGTGTTGTAGTAAATTCCAGGCAGCGTGGTGGGGTACTGCTGCTGGCAGACAAAACACATTTATTTACAACATCNCCGCAGACTCATAAGACAAAAGAAAATACAATGAGATCAAGCGAGGAAAAGGAAATCGAGGTCTGAGCATGAAGGACAGGTTTTTGGTCAAAACCCCGCGCTCAGACTGATGAGAAGGTCAATGGGATGACTTAACGATAGAAAGTCTGTTATGGTTCTGTGTTAATTTATATACCAATATTCTATTTATTTCTTTTTATGGATCCTGACAAGCTTTCAGGCAGCCCCTGGGATTCGAGCATGCTCCCCAGTGTTGTAGTAAATTCCAGGCAGCGTGGTGGGGTACTGCTGCTGGCAGACAAAACACATTTATTTACAACATCCAACGTGAATGATACAAGCAGAAATATTGATGAAAAGGACAGATCAAGGCAAGAAAAAAAGGAAAAATAGCATGTTAATATAGGCTAACTCCTGCAGTACTTGGTGGACTTTGCTCCTGGCACCCTACCTGCCCCTGACGGGGATTATTGGGTAAATGTATAATTGGACGTGTGTGATTTTTTCAGTCTTCGTATGTTAAGATGGTACCTGCCTAACAAGTATATCTAGTTCTGTACCAGGAGATCAGGCCTAAGTCCTAGTAAAGTCTCCAACGAGCTGATGGCCACCACGCAGCCATGGCCCCGATCCCTGACACGTGGCAGCCTTCACTCGGCAGTGCCAGACACGGCAAAAGCACCTGATCCCTCGGAGATATTTGCAGTCGGGATGGGGAGAGAGCAAACGGCGACGGCAGGTACATCTGCCTTGACAGCAGCCCCCGTCCCCTGCGCGTGGGGGGCACGCGGGCTCGGATGAATCCCGCGTCCCTCGTTTTCAGGGCGTGGAGTGAAAGGTTATTAATTATATGCAATGATATAGTTGTCAAGCAAATCTAGACTGTGGTGTTTTTTTTTTTTCCTTTAATTAAAGTTAGCTAGAGAACTGATTTTAAATCGTCATGTAGGATGGCTGAAATTTAATACACCCTTCAGAAAAATAGCAATAATAATAGACTTTGGTTTTACTTTGAAACTGATAGAGGCTTGAAGCAAACCCAACCTCATCCATCTTCCCTCTATTAGCAGAAAAAGGCAAACATTTTTCACATCGCTGAGCTCCCGCTGCTCCCCGCGGAGCTCCCTCCTCCCCGGGGCTGAGGAAGGGAAGGGAGGGCTCCCGGCTCGCAGCGGCGTTTGGGGGGCTCTCCCTGCCGTACGGCCACACGCGGGACGAGGGGAGGGCCAGGTTTGACACGGCTGTATGGGACCTCTTCTAACCCAAAAGGAGGAGGACACCAGGGCCCCGGCAGCGGGACCCCCAACCCTGCCCGTGCCTCCTGCAAGGGCCCTATGCACAGTGTCCTCCTCCATCGTGATGTCTTCCCTCTCCTTTGATGTAAGAATGAAATGTGAGGTCCTTCTTTAATTTTATGAATTAATCTTTATGCATCATCTACTTTTTCCCATTGATTCGTAACAAAGGAAGGTAAAAGCAATTCACAAGGGTAATCATTTCTAGGCAGCTGTTGTTCTTTAAAAGATAAAATATGGGCCATTTATAAGAAATAATTCTCTTTAACAAACCCCAATCCAGTGTTTGTACATGCCAATGTGCATTTCCACTTGGGCAATGATCCGCCCTGAATCTTCCCTCCAGGAATATGGAATCCCTGGGTACTGGGGCCAGAACAGGTTTCATTGCCTTCGGATACAACGATCAATCTGTTCTTCTTTGGCACGAGGAACTCTTGATTAGGAGCAACTGAAGCCATACATTACAGCCTGTGATACCAGGCTGTGATTTTAGTATTAAAAAAAAAAAGCAAGCAAACAACCCCCCCTCCCCTTAAGCAACAGCCGAGCAAAATGGTTCTTGTGTCCCAGACGAACTTGGTATGTTCTTCTTTCTCTGGAAATGTTCATCTAATTGTGGGGTGGCCGGATGCTCACAGGTACGTACACGCGGGCATTGTTTCTCTGGATATGGCCCTGTGATTTCAAATTAATAAGAAGATCTGATTTCAGTTGTACTAATCTTTACAGAGCAGTTGATAGGCTTAAACATTTGCTTCTATTAGGCAGACAGAAGGAAACGAAAGTCTTTTGCATAGTTACAATTGCCAAGGAAACCACTCTGCTGGTATCTATGGTTGGTATTTCAGTTTTTCCTTTGTGTGGCTGTTGGAAAACTGTCTGATTATACAATAGAAACGCTTCCAGTCTTAATGTATTGCTCGTCAATGTCTTCATAATTTTCTATCAGTTCATCCAAGAATTTCTGCATCCTTCTGAAGTTCGTTGGAGTCACTGGTTTTCATTTCTAAAAATGCATGCAGCTAAATTTAAAAATATGACACAATGGAAAACCGTGATTTAAAGAATTGTCTGTATTCAGAATGTTTTCCACTCATCTCAGATCTTTTCTAACATAAACTTTTAACTAAATGATTTATTTTAATCTTTATTTTAAGGTAGGTTACTCTGAAGAATTTCAAGTGCTTGAAACATTTTACCAAATCAAAGTATTCTAGCAAATACTAATCGGACTCTATTGAAAAATAAGCGTTATTTCTCGAAAAGCAGTTTTCTGAAACTCAGCAGCATGTTTAAATGAGTTGTGGTACAAAACTATAAACAGCTTTCCAATTGTCCAGGTAAGCTTCAGGTTGCTTGACAGTTTTATTGGAATCTGTTATTTCTATTCATGCTTAATTTTCCAAAATATTTTTTTCACTGAAATTTTCCAGACCTAAAGTCTTAGGAAAACTGATGGAATAATAACGCAACCACTCTTTAAAGCCAAGGAACTGGGACCGTGAGTTTGACTGATGGTCTTTACCACCAAAGTGAGTTTTCTGGCCATGTCAGGCACCCTTTTGGGTGAAGACCAGCCTGAACGTGACCGTTATGATCATTTCAAAGTGTTTTATACGCACGGTTTAACAGTGTGGAGGTAGGCTGTTGACCTTGCAGAACAACCTGCTGCTAGAAAAAACTGGCCTATGGTTTTTTGCTTTCCACATGAGCACGGCCTTTCTCATCTATATTTACAAGAATGGCTATAAAAACTTCCCAGCTTCATATGCCTGTGCTTTTAATTACCTCGTTTTCTGCTAGTGCATGGAGGAGTCCTCCCTAGGTTTTAGGACGTCAGTTGGGTTACACTTTTCTCCTCTGTCGGACCTAGGCTTCAGCCCAAAGCTAATTAAAGCCTCGGGGTGCATTTTTGCTGATCCCAGCAGCCTGTGGTCTGTGTCCCTGATTTGGCAAACCTTTCACAGCTGGGGCTTGCGCTGGAGCTGGGACGCGTGAGGAGGTCCTTGTCCTGACGAGATTGCAACTGGGAGATGGTGATGGGCACACCGAAGGATCGGAGCAGCAAAAGACTTGCTCCTCTGTCATGCCACGTCTGCTGCAACGCAGGAAAGAGAAAAGAGGAGTCAAGGAATACAATAGCTGACACACTGTTCGTTGCGGCATCTTTTCCAAAGTTGCTTGTGCTGCACCTTCCCTTGCTCAGACCTCTCGCCCCGTCCTCCTGCTCGACTGTCCCGCTCTCGCCGAGGGTGAGCCGTGCCACGGCTCAAGTCAGGGCCTGAAATCTCTCCTTTGGAGGGAACAGAAAGCCGCATGCCATGGGTTTTGCTTTTGCGCTAGGAGGAAATCTTGGTCCTGCCCAGCACCAGAGAGATTTTAAGAGTAAGTCTAAATTAGGCTCCATTATTTCTTTGGTGATTTGCAGGATGCTCATGATGCTTTATGTGAAGACTGAATCGGTGTCCAACATTTCCAAAAGAGACCTTGGAGACAGCGATGCAGCTGAGAGGGAGGGGGAGGAGGAGGAGGAGGAGGAGGAGGAGGAGGAGGAGGAGGAGGAGGAGGAGGAGGAGGAGGAGGAGGAGGAAGGTATGGCTGGCCACTGCACCGTCCCACAGCCTGGGGAGGTGAACCACAGCCGGTCCGGGGCTCCAGGAGAAACAGGAAAACTTCACCCTTTATGGGAAATTATAACTGGTGAGCAGATATGGTGAGGAGCCTGGGTGACCTAAAGTTAAACTAAAGCTAACCTGAGCTTAAAGTTAGCCCCTGGTGCAGGCAATCCCTCTCTGCCCTGAATAACCGGGTTTGGTTTTTCTAACTCAGAAGTCTCCTGGGGATTTCAGGCGCGTTTCACTTAAGAGACTGCAAAATTAAGCCCTAATCCAAGAGGCAACTCCGCTCCCTGGGCTCATTTAGGGACCAGCTCGTCCCTTCTCAGATGAAGCCGAGCCTGAGCTCAGGCAGCGTACTGGCAGATGTAACTTTGATTTCAACGCTTTTCAAAAATAACTCCTTTTTCATTCCTGTGTCTGTACATGTGCTAATGAGTTGTGGTTTGAATCAGCTTCTGATTTGTGATTTTTAATTCAGCTTATAATAGGCTATCTGTGGGGCTTTGTGTTTGAGAATATAATTCAGTATAATTATTACAGGAAAGTTTTCAGAAAGCTGTGCTAGCAGCCAAGATAGCATCTCCATTCTTCTTTCACTGCTAATCAGTTTATATGAGCCTTTCTTATGCACGGCTGTCTGATCATACTAAATTTTTCTGAAACAAACACTTCATCTGCGGTTATCAGACAGCAACATGCCTGAGAAATTACATTATATTCAGCAAAAAGCCTCAGAAAGCACAGATTGGCCACCTCTCTCCCTCAGAGAACTGGACAATAGCAGATTTTTGATATTGTTCATTTTTCTTCTGTCATAAGATCTTCCCATCTTTATTTTTCTCTTCTATATCCTGGACATTTTCTAATCTTTTTCTGAAGACCGTGCAATGGTAGGTTATTTTTCAGTTTAAAATGAGATATGATTAAAGCCTCCAGCCTGCCCCAAACCTCCTTGTTTTCCTTTATTTTCTATTTTGGCTCAATTCACATTGTTGCCACAAAAATCTAATTTGCATGTTCATAAATTGGAGAAAAATACCTGGCAGGTCCTTGTCTGGCACCGGCTCCTGTCGACATTCAGGCTCCACTTCCCAAGAACGGTACCTCTTTTATTCCAAAACTAAAAAAAAAAAAGTGAACATGAAAATTATTTAAAGGAGAGGGAAGGAAGCCCCCACCAAGGAGGAGTGCGCTTTTCCCTGGTGTGAGGATAACATGTGTGGATGACAGCAAGCGGAAAATACATTCCCAGTGATCATCCTTGGCACTGGACGGAGAATATGGTTTCTGAGTTGTATTTGTCATTGCCCCAGTTCTTACAGAGTGTTCATCTAGCGAGCAAGTTATTTCCAAAATGGAAATATTGGCATTTGTGCTCAAACGCCGCAGGGAGCTTAGCGAAATAGGAGTATATTTTCTATTATGAGTTATTATTATTGTCCTGCACCAAGCTTTGAAAGCACCACGCCTTCACTGTCCCGTTCGGAAGCAGAGGTGGGATCCAGAGACGCTTATATCACCCACAAAGATGCGCTGATGCGAACGTTTGGTGTCATGGATGCAACGTGCTTACTTCTAGATCTTGACTTTCTCCTAAGCAATTAAAAATCAACATGACAAAAACTGCTTAGACAAAGAGTTCAGCTCTTAAGCTTTGCTATGGATGTGGTCCATGGCGATTCCAACCTCTCCAAGCGTGAAGGGGCAGAAACTCAACCGCAACAGCACCGAAGGAGCCCCCTTCCTTCAGTAAGACGAGGGCCGTCCTACTGATACCACTGTAGGAAGGTGTGAGAGCCTTTCCAGCTGAAGGAGAAGGTTGTGTAGTTGCCAAAAATAGCCAATTTATTTGCTCCCACCAAAACGGCTAGAGACCAACTAAATATATATATATTTATGTATATATCTTTCTTACAGATGGGGACAGAATATATCTTCTTGCTCTCTCGGGTTCGCTCGTAGTGGTAGCAGCTGCATCAGTAACTGTCACATTCATGAAGAATGAAAGCGTTGCCTGAGACGGTATGATGGTATTTTCAAAAGCATCAAGGAGGTTAATGACAAATTTCCATAGCACTCTGGCATCTAAGTGCCTTAAGCTTCTTCTCTAGTGTTTGCCCAAATGAAAACGATCTTTAAATATGCGCAGCAGAGTCCACAGTGGGAAGGAGCTGAAAACTCCAGCAGAAACCCAGATGCAATGTATCCTTTACAGACCAAACTAAAGATCTCTGTCTCACAAACAAACAGTTTCCATCTGTTCCCTCGAATTAATGATTTCTAATTAGGCAAAATACATTTTTTCCCCTTTCATGCAAATTCAGTGTTGATTCTAAAAGTGCAAAATGTAGGAAGCTATATTTTCATGAGCCTTATGAAAACCTCAGGCAGTTGCAAAAGAAGATGCCTCCCTGTTGCCAAACAGTCGGGGTACAATACACTAGAGATGCCACAAAGAGGCCAGTGAACGTGCTCGTTTTGGGTAGACCTCTGAGGCGCCTTACCTTGGCAAAACGAGGTCGTGAGTCGAGGAGTGAACTGCATCGTGAAGGATAAAACACGGGAGTAATTTAAGAAAGGAAATTATATTGATGGTCAATTGACTCCTGATATTCTCAATCTAGTAGTTCTGCGAGCAGAAAGGGTCAAGGTGTGAATGGAGAAAAATGACCACCGGGAAGGTATCTGCTTCCACTCTGCTCTAGCTTTTAAGCTACACCGCTCGGCCCAGGCTGGGGTTTCGTGGCCGTAAGAAGCTACTGCAACTACATTCGTCTGTTCTGCTAAAAACTGCTATTCCCATATTATTTAGCCTGTTTAAAATGACGGACAGAAGTGCCCAGGGGTAATGCCTTGTGCACACTCGCCTCCAGCAGAACGCCTCCGAGTCCATTTGCTATTATTAATAACAGTCATCGTCACAATTTACATACGCAGCTGGAAGGGCTCCTCTAAACATCCCCCTTCTATAAATACGGGAGTTTCAAACCAGCCGCAGCTTCTTGGTCTTGTTTCACCAGGACCTTTCGGTTGCAGATGCTGCTGGATCTTGGGGGGCCGCTGGGGAGCGGTGCCCGTGGCTCCGGGTACGGCCGGGCGCTGGGGATGCGGTGGGGGGACGCGGTGGGGAAAGGCGATGTTATTTATTGTACGGGACCCGGGGAAGGGTTGTGAGCTACCGAGAGGGCTGCTGCCCGGGGAGGGGATGGGCTGGGGCATGGACGGCGCTTGCTGCAGCAGCGCTGGGTGCAACTGGTGCTTTATGCTTTCTTCTCCTCTTTCTACTTCTTTCCTTCTTTTTTTTTTTAATTCACTCAGTTATCCCATCTCCTGATGTAAAGTCTAAAAGTGATGCATCTAACCGCACTTGGTTTTAATTAGTTACCAGTGGTTAGGAGATACTTTCTGCTTCCATTTTCTATTTTTTTAAGCAACTGAAGACGCACAGGCCAGGGACTGCTGATCATTGGTCAGGCAGTAAAACCTAATCCCTTCCAAATTGCTCATTATTGTGGGTGACAAATAGTTTACAGAATATTAGCTGTTCCTCTGGACAGTAACTGAGCGAGCCCGTTTTGCTGCTGGCTGCAACCAGCTCCCCTGGAATTGTTACTGACGGCTGATGTGTGACACCAAAATTGCTCATCACCACAGTCACCAGAACACCACCAGGCTCCTTTTCTCTTTCTCAGCGTGCACATGGAATTTTTTTACTTATCTAGGATAAATATTCATGCCAAAGTGCTACTGAAATATAGAGAATATTATTTATCACTTATTAGATATTCGAAGCACAGAAAATATAATAAGTAATGTAGCCTTTTTCAGCGCAAGATCCCCATACATTGTCTCGTTAGCCCCAAAATTGCTCTTTGGGTCAAGTGAAAGGAAGAAACACTGCAGGAATACTACTGAAGTACAGTTTCTGAGCCCAAATAATTGAAACATCATTTACTGGCAACTAGTGTTTAACTTAAAATAGGCCCTTTGTCATTACGTCATTACATAGAATTCAGTAGAATTTCTCAGAATTCTTAAACGTTTCTGGTTAGAAAAGGAGGACGTGACAGGTAACGGGACGTAAGCAGAACCGTGGTGCAGGCATCTGCCAAACCAGCGTGTTTCTCTGCACAAGCTGAAATGGAGCTTTGTCGATTTAGAGCGGGCGAGAGCCAAAGCATTAGAGAAACACAAGAATATTGAAGCAGAATTCAAACCCCATAGTCTTCTCTTTGCCCACCCAGGTTCTGAAGATGCATTTTTCTGTGCATGGCTGCACATGCACAGACACCCACACTTGGTCTGCAGCGGGTGGAAATCATAGAATCATAGAATCATGGAATCACTAAGGTTGGAAAAGACCTCTAAGATCATCGAGTCCAACCGTCAACCCAACCCCCCCATGCCCACTAAACCATGTCCCCAAGCGCCTCATCTACACGTCTTTTAAATCCCTCCAGGGATGGGGACTCCACCACTGCCCTGGGCAGCCTGTGCCAAGGCCTGACCACTCTTTCAGGAAAGAAATTTCTCCTCATGTCCAACCTAAACCTCCCCTGGCACAACTTGAGGCCGTTTCCTCTCGTCCCATCGCTGTTACTTGGGAGAAGAGACCGACCCCCCCTCGCTCCAACCTCCCTTCAGGCAGTTGCAGAGCGCGATGAGGTCTCCCCTCAGCCTCCTCTTCTCCAGGCTGAACACCCCCAGTTCCCTCAGCCGCTCCCCATCAGACTTGTGCTCCAGGCCCTTCCCCAGCTCCGTTGCCCTTCTCTGGACACGCTCCAGCCCCTCCATGTCCTTCTTGGAGTGAGGGGCCCAAAACTGAACCCAGGATTCGAGGTGCGGCCTCCCCAGTGCCCAGTGCAGGGGCACGATCCCCTCCCTGCTCCTGCTGGCCACACCAGTGCTGATACAGGCCAGGATGCCATTTTTTGTAACAAGTTCTGCAGGTCAAGAACACCATTTGAGGAAAAAAAATATGTTTTTACTGTAATCCCCTTCCCAAATATGTTTTCTTACAGAGTGCCTTCCCCATTTGGAAAGTTTACATCCTTAGTGTCAAAGATTTGGACACATTGTAGGCTTTTCTTGTTATATTACTTAATTTCACCTTATGTCATGCAGTCGCTGGCGGCAGCGTGGAAGGACCGCTGGCCAGCCACGTCCCGCTCCAGCAAGTCCGGGCAGCTGTGCTTTGCTGAGTGCACATGCAAAGGCACATGAAAGTGCTCATGGAATTGTGGAGAAAGAATATCCTGGGACAAGGTTTCATATGGATCAAAGGCTTGCTCCTCTGCAAGATCCTCAAAGCAGCTGCCAGCCAGTGGATGAGGACTACTTTCATCAGTCATTTCAACAGTATCCTCAATCAATCCTAAAAGCTTCACTGTCAACTCATGAATATCTGAAATGTTGCTAAATATCACATCGATATCATTAGGTGTGAACGATTTTCTGTTTGATAGGAAAGCTTCCCGAAATACTTTTATTATCAGATTGTCGTGGTTTAACCTCCACCAGCAGAAAATAAACGCCACGCAGCTGCTCACCCACCCCCCACCCCCTTCCTCCCG
>VZTQ01005651.1:232058-243489 GCA_013400755.1 Pelecanoides urinatrix
CCCCCACCCCCTTCCTCCCGCTCCCCACCAGTGGAATGAGGGGGAGAATCGGGAGGGCACAAGTAGGAAAGCTCCCGGGTTGAGATAAGAACAGTTTAATAATTGAAATAAAACAGCAGTAGAACAGCAACAATAGCAAATGGGAACAACACCAATAACAGAATACACAAAGCAGACAATGCACAGTGCAACTGCTCACCGACCGCCGACCGCGTGTCCTGAACCGGGGCGAGCCCCCCCACACCTGGTTTTTATACTGCGCATGATGTCACATGGTATCGAACACCCCATTGGCCAGCTGGGCCCACCAGCCCGGCTGTGCTCCCCCCGCCCCGGTGCAGGCATCACCCAGCAACAGCCAAAGCCTCAATGGGCCATTAACGCTCCTTTCATACGGAACCCAAACCCAGCCCAGCCCAGCCCCAAGCTGTGGGGGGGACAGTTAACCCTGTCCCAGCCCGAACCAGGACACAGATTCAACTCCCTGAGTGCAGGGACACCCTGCAAGTGAAGATGCTGCTGGCGTGGAGGCAAGTCCCGGCCACTTGCCACCCGGACCACGGGCCACCGCGGGCTGGGTGTGATGGCCACGGTGCTGGCCGGACTGGAAGAGAGGATTTGTAGGTGGGAAGCTGCTACCCATGCCCTGAGCCATTTATCTCGGCCCTACATGCAGCAGCCTGTTTTAAATACAGATTTAATAGAGCTGATATTGGTACGGCTACGGAGGGAATGCAGAATTCAATTTGCAGCGTCAGCTCTGGTGACAGGTTCATCTGTAACGTTCTGAATTAGTCGTACCAGCTTTACCTGTGAAGATGTTGCATACACAGATTGTCTGCCTCTTCTAAATACTTAAGCCAACTTTTGTTCTCTGAATGAATGTGATTTTTTTTCCTTATTATGTCACAAAGCTACACAACTCAATTTCATTTAATTATACCTTGAACTGTCTGAATTGCATCGTGTCCTCCTGCCCCAGTAACATCCCCTTCAGAAAGGACCAGCGCCTGGCTCCGAGCGGGAGCTTTGTTCGCTCCCCGGTTCTCTCACCACGTATTGTGGATTACTGAATTAGAAGGAAATGCAGATGAAAAAGAAACGCAGGGACTTATCATTTGGCAGTGGAAGCACAAAGATCCAAACAAAATTAATTCTCCGTATTAATCTGCCTTGGGATTTGGAGGGAGAATGGCAAAACTCACGCTGGAAACATAAACAGTGGTTGAACCGTTTTCGTAGCGCAGTATCCATCTTTAAACAGCAATATATTACAACCTCGCTGTGCTATCACCCGGCACATTCCTTTTGTCCTGTACAGGAGAAGGTCAGGAGCTGATTTAAGGTGTTTTGCTTTCCTTGCGACCCAGCCCCGGGGGAAGGGGCTTTGGAGATTGACTGAGGGAATAACGCCCCGTTACTTCTTCCTTCCATAAAACCCCTCAACCTTGCCAAGAGCCAGCGGGAGCCGAGGTTGTTCACCACTTCTCGGTAAGTCCTTGGAGTTGTTCCGAATTTCAACTGAGAGCCAAGAGGATATTTCACTTATTTCTTTTCCCTCGCCCCCATTCCTGGGTTACACCCCGCTGTTTGCACCTTCCCTGACCTTCACCCTGAAAGAAAATGGTCCCTCACCACCCCAAACTGGCCCTGGCTGGTTGCCAGAGGACTTTCTGCTCATGCTGGGCGATGAAGCGTCCCTGTGCCCCACGGGCTTCCAGGGGAGGAACCTCCCAGGGGACTCGATGATCTTAAGGGTCTTTTCCAACCTAAATGATTCTCTGACTCCCACCAGTCCTCGCCCTGGGGGGGGCAGAAGAAGCAGCTGACTGGGAGGCAGTGGGCAGCACTGGAGGGATGCTGGACCAATTGTGATGCTTAAACTGCTTTTATCTTTGTTTCTGTTTAATTTCTGTTCGCTGCTGTTGGCAGAGGACGATTTCTGGATGAGAGAGGACAGGACAGGTTTCCCATTATTCCTTTCCCTACCAGCCTGGGTGGCATCAGGGCTCCTCCCCAGTGGCTCCAGCCTCTGCCCCATGGCAGTGTAGCTTTTTGGTTTTTACATGTGTACATACCTCCTTTATTTTTTATTATTTATACCTGTCAAATAGCAAAAAAAAAAAAAAAAAGAGAACATATTTTTAAACCGAGCAGATCAGGTCATTTCAGCTGATTTAAATTTCAAGTTCAATATATTGCTCAGTGTGGATCTATCCTGCATGGGCAGAGGAAAGTGAAAAGCGCTTCTCCGGTAATCCCAGAAGCTTGGTTAAGATAAGGAATATAAAGCTAATAAACGAGAGCCAAAATAAAGCTTTTTATGCACTGCTAGCTATGGGTGCTCCATGTCATGTTACCAGCGAAGGCAGTGCAAAAATTTGCAGATACTTTAATTCGTCAGATCTTAATTAGTACTGAAAACCCCAAAGGGAGAGCAGAAATGGCAGTAATTTTCAGTAGCCTTGCAGGACCTCTGCACGTAGGAGCATGGCTCGGGACTGCCACGAGCATCAGCGAGATTGCTCCCTGGGTGACCGAACCACAAAACATTTTTTTTTTAAGTTGCTCCTGCTGAAAATGTTGGTTCTCTTAATCACTGTACAAAATCACGGAGGAAAGCGAGTAGGAATGCTTGAGCCGGGGGGTGCAGGCAGCAGGCATGGCCCCGTGCAAACGCGGGGAGCAATGGGGTGCACGCACAGCCACCCCCAGCGCCGCCGCCTGCTCCTCCAGGGATGCGGTGCAGGAAATAAATCATTATTTTAGGCAGGATATATCTAGACTTTACCATATCTTCCGTATTTACACTTGCTATTAATATAAGTGGTTTCATCCAAGACTGTAACGTATTGAATCCACAGGGTACAACAGCCCATACTGCTTTGGTGGGTTCAGCACCGGGGTGTTACTGCACCCCAAAGCTCTAGGGGTGACTTTCCAGGACGGGGAGTCCGACAGTATGACTGGGGAGAAATGTGTGTCTTTGGAGCATTTGTAGGAAAAAGCAGCAGATGCTGCTGTGGCCCGGAGCCCCCACTTCAGCGGTGAGAGGTGGCATCTTGTCTCTGCTGCCCGCCGGCCCGATTTCCAGCTTCCATTTAGCAGGACCTCTCCCGGGTGACATCTTTCCGTGGATGCAAAGGAAATTAGGGGCTAAAAGCATGAGCCTCTTGGAGAGGCCAGAGGCACCATCAGCTATAAAAGGCGAAGTTCCCCAGCCTTCCTGAGCGTGCACATCCACCACCATTATTTTCTCCATTTAAGGACTGCCACTTTCAGCTCTTGAGCACTAACGGAGACTCATTCGGACCCCTTCGCATCTCTTGCCCTGCGAGATGACTCATTGCAAGGACCCAGGGCTGTGCCAGAGACGTCCTTCTCCCCGGGAGGAATGTTTCCAGGATTGTTACTCCCTGGAAGAGTGCCCAGTACTTCAGTGTGACTATCCATCACCTTTAGATCAGTCTATCACTTCTCTTTCAACGGTGAATTTCCCCCTTCTCTGAGCTGTTTTACTACTTGGCTTTAATATTTTTTCATTTTCCCATGTTGGATTTCTATTCCAAACAAAATCATCGTGCCACAGAGCTGGGGCTTTCGACATGTAAATGAGGGCAGCAGTGCTCAGGTGGCCGAATGAGTGATGACTCTTAAATTAACTCTGCCTCCAGCATATTGTTACAGGTACTTTGTGCTATCCTCCTATCAAGTGGTTATAGCAATGCAGTATGTCTGGTTTACGGTCTCATTAAGTCCTTGCTGTGCTGGACTAAAGTCTCCATCTTATTATTCATTTCTCTCAAAATGTATCAGAATAGAACAAAGTATGACTTAGAAGGTAAGTGTAACAGAACTCTATAATTCTGGTCCAAATTTTGTGTTGCATTTTAGTTTTTTTCATAAGCAATACGTGATATTCTCACTTTCTACTGGATAATTTGTTTTTTCTTTTAGATTTGGAAGGAACAAAATACATTTTTTCTCAAATAAAATAATCACATCACAGAGATTTCGTTAAACACTGCACATTTCTAAGATAGGAAATATAGCAGTATGTCATCCCTGTTTTGCAGCTGCAATACGAAATCGCAGCTGGAGAATCAGGGACATATGAGATGTGGATTAATCTTGGTGCTCAAATATTATCACGGGAAGCATTTTGTTTACAGAAATCAAAATGCTGTGATTGGGAATAGCCCCAGCAATACCTTTGCACCTAACGGCTGCATTCAAAGCTTACGCAGCGGGGATGTAACCGGACCCGTTTAGGGCAGCAAGGGGATGCCTAGAGGTGCACAACTGGCCAGATGTTTTGTCTTCGCCTTCCCCAGAAAGAAGATGGAGACCAGCAGCAGCTGGAGGTGATAGAGAGGACAAGGGTGGACACAGCTCTGCAGCCGAAGGGGAAACCCCGGCAGGCAGCGGGGCCGTAGGGGTTAGTTCCTCGGTGACGTGCCTGTCCCCAGCCGGCCCGAGGGGCACGGGGGGGGGGGGCAGGTTTCACTTTCCTTTTCAGCACGACTGCAGGACTGCTGTTGGGACCGCTTCCACATACCCCATTGTAAAAAAATGGTCTTGACCTAAAGAGTGAGTGAGAACGGCTACATATAAGCCTATTTTAAATAAAAAACGGGTATATGTACTGTAAAAATTGGAAGAAGAGGCACTCTGGTAAAATAAAGAAGCAAATGGCAAGCAGGAATAAGTGCAGCGAGGCTTTTTTTAAAAAGTGTTTCAATAAAAGAAAGAGTACTATCTGTGGTACTGTTGCTAGATGACTAGATCGGAACAACACAGCTGTTAGTCATGGGGAGCGAAGGCAGAAATGTTAAACAAATTTGTTCTGAAAATATGTAAAGAACAAGCTAAGGGCCTTTGATGCGCCTCGAACGAGCTCTAGCCTGCCTGGAGAGCCCCAGAGGTATAAAATGAAATTTCACATCTAATACTGTGCCAATGCTTGGAGGGTCTGCGAGGAGCAGCCCTGCCAATCAGGCAGCCACCCACCCACCCATCCCAGGCATGACGGGGGACTGGCAAAACTTTGAAATCGTGGATTACAAAAGGCCGATACAACTGCTGCTGATCTACATGGCTTTCTATGAGACAGATGTTATCAATCAAGCTTTACCCTTGACGCAATAAGCATTTTGATACTGTTTAAGATGGAAAATGTATATAAGGATGAAGAAAGTAGGCTCCATTTATAGCCTCTAGGACTCTGGCCTCAGAACTGGGATTTTGAAGGGATTTCTGTGTCACGGCAATGGAATCAGCTGAAGGTAGTTGTGAAGTGTGACACCGGGAACAAAAGAACAACTGGCATCCATGCGCTTTTTTAAACAGAATATAGATTTATGGGGCAGAGAGGTTGTGTTGCCTCTATGTCTACTTTGGTGAGGCTGAGCCGGGAACATTGTGTCCAGTTCTAACATCCCAAATGTAAAAAAAAGACACTGATTAGTTGGCAAAGATTCAGTAAGTGCTACGAGCACAATTACACGATCAAAACCATGTCTTCTGGTTAACTGAAAGTCCAGGGCTTAGAGTTTTTATGTCTCATACATGAAATGGAAATTGGTAACATAGAGACTTCCACTGTAGGAAAAAAAAAAGAAAAGAGGAAAGCAAGCCATGAGTGACATGAGGTATATTCAGACAAAAATCGTGTATAATTTCTGAACGTCGAGGATAACTAGCCACTGAACAGTTGTGCTGAATATCCATAGATTGGAAACAAATTAAACTCCATATTTGATATTTTTTTAGATACAATCTAATTAAAAAATGGATGAATTAAGGGAAGATAGAATGATGAAACTGGTGTCTCCGTGGTACCTGAATACACAGATTATTGTGTTTAATTTTTCTATTCCAATACACAGCTACAGAGACATTATCTCCTCCAACGAGGAGTTTACTGCTCCTTGGCAAGCTCTTTCCAAGGCTCATAGGCTTCTTAAAGTATGAATCAGAGCCACGTACCTCCACATGCACCGATTTTGGATTGGTATCTTCCAGAGAAGACAAAGAACCATATTTTTTTGTTAAATAGGTAAAATTTGTCACTGCTTCCTTCTGCTCCCCAAGCAATCCTTGCCTGGCTGACTGACTTCTCCGAGGTGTTGGTAACGGAGGCAGCTCTTCAGGAGGGTGATGGCTCTGGGGGATGTTCCAACACAAACAAACTCTGCTGATGAAGTGAGTCAACCCAGTGCTTTGCTTTGGGGCTTCCTTCTTCAGCCGGGCAGTGGGAAACAAACGGGAACATCCAGTCGTCTCCACACCCACTAGTCTTCATGATTTTAAAATATGAAAAGGGCTCGTGCAGCTGGAGGCTGGCATGGGGCCGAGGGCTTTGCCATGAGTAGTGAGTGAGGAGGAGGAGGTGAGACAAGGGAATATTAGNGTCGCAGGGGTGGAGGAAGGACAGGAATGCTCCTCCACGCTGGGAGTCATCGTCAGTGCTGTGTCCTGCCGCTCACCTCCTCCCCTGTGCCCATCCTTGCTTCTAAGTAAATCACCGCAAAGTAAACGTTCCCTTTGAACCTTTCTACCAAATAGGAAATAAACCGTGAAAAACCTCTCGTCCGAAGAAACGTCGGAATTAGATGAGAAGCAATTCTGCTTTTCCATCCAATAGCCGGCGCGTAACGCAAGGAGGGGCACGGACCGCTATTTTCCCAGGCTGCTGTGGATGGAGCATGGAAAACTGGCAGTTTGCAGTCAAGATATCTGAGGCTGGATCTTGGGAAAAGTGCTTTGTGATGGGAAAATCTGGGACGGGTTACTCAGGGAAATGGTGGAAATTTCATTTCTGGAAGCTTTCGTGCACTAAGGCAGTATCTGCCCTGGGCAGTTTGTGTCCTGGCCCTGCAATGAGAAATACAGCTTGCTGGAAGTTACAACCTCCCTTTGCCGTGCTTTGCTATTAAAAAGGAGGGTGTTTCAAATCTTCTGGAAGCAACAAAACTCCCACTTTATTATTAAATTGATCGTCGTTTCTCTGGTTGAGCGCTGTTTCCCATGCACACCATGGTGAAACCTCCTTCCTGGCGCATGGTTGGCAGCATCCATGGAGCGGTCCAAGCGGCGAAGACGAGGATGAGTGTGCTCTGGCTCCGAGCGGCAATGACAGACGATGGCTTGAACGGTTTCACGGTGTTGCACATTCTGGGCGTGTGGGGGTTGTCAGAATAAATGAAGAAGCATGCTCCTGGCCGGGGATTCGGTGCGGTCCACCACCAGCTGATTGCCTCTCGCAACCCAACTCCCTTGCTAGAGCGGGGGCTATCGATCCTGCTTAAATTGGTTAAGAGCAGGACAAATTATTTTAGGGCTTTCATCTCAAAGCGCTAGGTTGAATCAATGGCAGTTCGCATTTTCCAAGAGGCTGGTGTCTTGCTAAACCCCATCTTTTCAATCAGTTGGAGGAATGGATCTTTGCAACGCTGCTGAGAAACGAAACAAGCTGTTACCTCCTTGCCCCACTGGGCAGCAAAGCTAGAACCAAGTTACGAGTCCTGGATATAGGGTACGTGGTTCTGAGCCACGGTAGTAATGGGAAGTCAACATCGCTGCGCAGTAGTAATGAAAATGAAAATAGTGAAATTTAATGAAAATTAAAAATAGTGCAGTGCTTTAAATGCTCCCAGATGTTAGTTCGCAAATGACAGAATGTCAGTACTTGGCAGCAATCTTTTATTAAAAGTGTTTTTACAGCCTAACTTCACACTTTCCACGGGTATGGTTGAACTCCCACAGGGACAGTCCGTGCCACGGGCAGTGGTCACCAGCATTGACAGAGCTTGGGTAGAATATGTGCAATTGTGGTTTTCTTCCTCGATCCACCCTTCTGTGAACTGGGAAAGTCACTGGACTGAGTGTGGGGCTGCAATTTATCCATTGAGGGTGGACAAATAGGGTCTATTTAAATGGTGGCACTTAGTCAGGAGCTGAAGTCTTGCCCGTGTCTCAGAGATATTGAGTCCCCCAAGTCCCCTGAGAGGTCTCATACTTTTTATCCCTCTTCCAGGGCAAGGAGCTGCTGTTCCACATCTCGCCAAGTGCTGAGCTCTGTGCATTTAACCAAATTAACCGAACCGCCCCGCTGTACAGCCCCGCCGCAGTACAATGGATCTCCCTGGAAACCTCTAGGTTTCATTATAGCACAAGTTAATAATATTTTCCCTAAAGCCTGCTTTTAATTAATGTATGTTTTTTCATTTTCTGTCCAAGATACCACAAATGTTAGGTATCATTAGCTAATACCTGCTGTGCACCATTTTCCAATAACACCATATTTTTTCTAAAGTAATTCATTTCTCACTTAAAGGATATCCTGTGGATATGCTTTGTTCAAGTTCAAGATGTTATTTATGTATAAAAGTGGTCATGGTGTACCATTTGAAAAGGAGAAAAAGTGATAGCAAGTACATGGAGTGTGCAAAGAACACAATTACTTAAGATAACGCGTGGTTTCCTCTCTTCTAATATGGCACAGGAATGCCAAGGATCTTTGCCCCCAGTCAAAATCGGAGAGCTGGAATTAGGGAGTATTTGCTGATGGGTTAATATTGGTACAAGCGGATGGGGACCAAGGTTCGTTAGACGATGGGGCATCTCTCTGCAAACGAACGAGCGTCAGCCCCATCTTTCTGTCCCTTATAACGATGTGAGACAAAGGGGTGGTTTGTGTTTGTTGGCAACGCAGGCTCATCTGGGAGGACGAGCTCCACATTATCTCAGTGATCTCCTCCACCTCAAACTCGTGCTCTTCAGCAGCTCTAAGTTTATATTTGGCAAAGGGAAGGGGAGATGTAGCTTTCGTTAACCATGTAGGAATTTTAATGAAGGTTTGAATGGATTTGTGAAACACTGAATATGTATTTTGAACGCTTTGAGTGGCAGTTCCGTTACACACACACGCAAATGCTCTAATTGGTAACAGGGTTTGCAACACCTCCCTTGCTGTCAAACAGCCAGCGCTGTTCTGCAGGGGAGCGCATTAAAGAAAACGGCTTTTTTTCTCCACTACCTGAAATTGCTGAGTGTAATTCAGCTTTTCTTTGCTTGATAACCTTTGAGTAGTTCTTACGTGTAATTAATATTTACAGCATGATTGGCACTTTTCATTCCCGAAGCTTCGGTGATACACAGTGATGTTGCAGGGAATTTCATCAGACAGCGGTGGAGAGGTTGTATTAGAGGACCAGGTCCAGCTTCTTGCGAATGCAGCAATACCCCATAGGGAATATATGCTCAAGTTTAGAGTAAAAGTCATAAGTAAAAGCATTTTTATATCTTCCCTATAGAGATTATTCCACAGCCTAATATATCTCATTTTCAAGATTTTCCTGCAAACCAGCAAAATTCCGTTCTGGCCTCTTCCAGCCCAGCCCATCTTTTCTGGATAGAGCTCGTCTCCAAAATATTTTCTGCCCCACCAGGTTACCCTGTAGATGTGTATCACACATTCTGCATTCTTGTTTCCATTTCTTTGTCCAAGACTGCATATTTTTCTGTTAACGTGTATTTCTTTCTTTATAAGTTTCTCCAGGTACCTGATGATTTTTGCTGCTCTTCCTCTCATTTCCCAATTTGTCGCTGGTATCTGAGTGGGATTTACACGCCGGCTTTCGTTATCCAGGAACAAACCAGAGCAGGGACTACCAATGCATTATTTACTTCATGGTATGGTCATGAATAAAGCACAAAACAAAACTGAGATTTTATGTGCATGTACATTTACATTTTTTACACTGTAAAAGTATCCCTAACTTTCTTTTAGGCGCAATGTCTGTGGGTGAACCCTTGTGCTCATCACTTCAGCTCCTGGAGCTGGGGAAGAACTTTCCCAGCAAGGCAGCCAGGGCAAAGACATCCCTCTTACGTCCCCATCGGATGAGCCCTTAATGTAAGCAGGCTGCACCTTTCTTTTAAGCCACGTGAGATAGCTCAGACGGGTGTCTTGGTTTCCGTCTGTCTGCGTTTGCTGTGACACACAGGAAACTGAAGTGGCTACAATGAAAGAAATAAAAAAGAATTTGCACTGAGGAGATGGCAGTAGCGAAAGGAGGGCGGGTGCTGCACACCATCACCGAGGCTGGACCCAGCACAGCAACTCCGCTGCCCTCGCGAGGTCCCGCCAGCACCTTCATCCTGGTACCGTGCCGCTCCGTCTCCTTCATCCCCGTGCCGTGCCACTCCGTCTCCTTCATCCCAGTCCTGTGCCGTTCCATCTCCTTCGTCCCGGTCCTGTGCCGCTCCGTCTCCTTCGTCCTGGTCCTGTGCCGCTCCGTCTCCTTCGTCCCAGTGCCGTGCCGCTCCATCTCCTTCATCCCGGTCCTGTGCCACTCCGTCTCCTTCATCCTGGTCCTGTGCCGCTCCGTCTCCTTCGTCCTGGTCCTGTGCCACTCCGTCTCCTCCGACGTGGCGGGCGGCTCTGCTGCGGCTGCCGCACACCGGCCGCCGTGGGTTCGATGGGCCGTTACGCTCCTGCAGCCTGCCTCCCTGGAGGCACTTCCAAAATAGAAGCAAGTGGGGGGAAAAAAAAAAATCCTAACCTGATTATGATAGAATAAAGGACATAAAAGTGATATATTGCTTTGTGTATTTTTCATATCATGTGCTCATGACACTGTTTTTCCATGTGCTAAAAATACGTTCTATAACTGCAGAATAGGTCCCAAGCTGCCGGTGGCCAAAGTGATGGATGCTCAGTCCTGAAGAGCTCAGGCTTCCTTTGGTTTCTTTCTTCAGCGATTGTGTCTGGTCCTCAGCGATACAAAAAATCTAATATTTGTCATTAAGAAATAAAGATCTCCCATAAAAGAAAGCAGCTCCCTACAACCGTATTACAAAGAGGATAAATTGTATGGCCACCAACATCACTTGGCCTGGATTTAACTTCAGTGAAGGAGGGAAGGGAGAAGATGGTCCTGTTCAATTGTTGCACCTGAGCATGCATGCCGTTCTGGGGCACGAGAAGAAGAAAGTCTTAATACAAACAGGTGCTCTTAACAAATTTAAGGCTTAAAAATAATTTCTGCAACACAGTCATCTGAGTCCTGTGTTTGTAAAGTAAAATGGAGAAAAGAGAAAGGAACTGGCCCTTTCCTCCATCGCTGGCGCAGGGTGTCTGTGTGGGGCGGCAGGATGGTGCCCGGGGGCCGCTGCCCGGGGGAGCCCCCCAGGAGAGGCTGGGGGTGCGGATCCCCGGGGCTGGGGGTGCAGATCCCCAGGGCTGGGGGTGCGGATCCCCAGGGGTGGGGATGCGGATCCATGAGGCTGGAGGTGTGGATCCACGGGGCTGGGTGTGCAGATCCACGGGGCTGGGGGTGCGGATCCACGGGGCTGGGGGTGCGGATCCACGGGGCTGGGGGTGCGGATCCACGGGGTTGGGGGTGCGGACCCGCGGGGCTGGGGG
>VZTQ01005651.1:249947-317559 GCA_013400755.1 Pelecanoides urinatrix
GGGTTTTGGGGGGTGGGTTCTGGGGGAGCCGGATTTTTGCCAGTGGTTCTGGGCGAGGAGGATTTTGTGAGTGGGTTTGGGGGAGCGGGTTGTTAAGGGAGCAGGTTGGAGGGTTTTGGGGGGTGGGTTCTGGGGGAGCCGGATTTTTGCCAGTGGTTCTGGGCGAGGAGGATTTTGTGAGTGGGTTTGGGGGAGCGGGTTGTTAAGGGAGCAGTTTGGAGGGTTTTGGGGGGTGGGTTCTGGGGGAGCCGGATTTTTGCCAGTGGTTCTGGGCGAGGAGGATTTTGTGAGTGGGTTTGGGGGAGCGGGTTGTTAAGGGAGCAGTTTGGAGGGTTTTGGGGGGTGGGTTCTGGGGGAGCCGGATTTTTGCCAGTGGTTCTGGGCAGTGGGTGTTTGCAAGTGCTTTTCAGGGATGGGCTTTTTTAAGGGAGCAAGCTTTGAGGGGTGGATTTCTAGGGAGTGGATTCTGGGGGGAAACAGACTTTCAGAGATCAGGTTTTGGGGGAAGCAGGATTTTCCAAGTGGGTTTTTAAGGGAGCAAGTTCTGGGGTGCGGGTTTCCGGGGAGTGAGTTTTTGGGAATGGGATTTTGGAGGAGGAGGTTTCTGTAGTGGGGGGGTGCGGTGCTGGTCCCTGGGGCTGTAGAAAGAGCCAGACCAGCCCCTTGGGGATCTGTGGGCTCAGCTGGTTGAACCTCACCCTCCCCAAACACCCCCCCCCACCCCAGGTCTGTTTTAATTGAAGGTTCACCCACCTCACGGCCCCGTGAGTTTTTGGGAGCCCCGTGTGCTGCTGGAGGCCACGGTGCCCAGGAGAGGTGCCAAGGGGAGCGGTGGCAACCCGGTGTGGCTCTGGGGCTGCACGCTGCCGCAGGCGGGGGGCACCTGGGCTGTGCGCCTCCGCACCCCACTGCCCACCCCCGCGCGTGGGGACATGGGCCCACAAACGGGCGGCTTGTCGTCTTTGACAACATCCCCAGCCCTGGGGATGCAGCCGGGGAGCAAAGCTGCTTCCAAGAAGTGCCTGGGGATGGCGGGGGGCTCGTGCCCCCCTCAGCAGTTGTTCAGGGGAGGGCCCAGCCCTGATGCTGCCAGTGGGACCACTTTTCCCCCCTGTGGTTTGGAGGTTTGGGGGATAAGTGGAAGGTGGCAGCAGCCCCCAACAGCTGGTGCCACGGTTTCGGTGAGCGTCTGCCTGTGCCTCCGGCCGTGGGGCGGTGATGGGCAGGATGGTCGCTCCCGTGCCTCCGGCCGAGCGATGACTTGGGATATTTCCGAGCGGAGGATGTGGATGCAGGCACAGCTCGGAGCTGCGAGCGGCAGGCGGCTGCTGCCATCGTTAACCCTGCCTTCTCTTTGCTGGAGTGGAGATTTAATTATCGCAAACAGCCAGGGGAATCTGCGTGCTGGGGCCTGTCAGGGGCTGCGAGCAAACGCTGCCCACGGCAGGGTGGGTGCGATGGCCGCGCGGCACCTTACACTATCCAGGGCTGGTCCTCACGGGAATAAACTAATGGGGAGGTCGAGGCCAGGCACGGAGAAATGATGTTTTCTGAACCCTTTGCAGCTAATCCGTCTTAGTGTGGCGGCTGTTTCGTTAACTGCTCACAAACAATCGTCCAGAGCCCAGATGGAACCCATTACTCACATCCTGGTCTCGATGCACCCCGTTCCTTTGGCACGGGGCTTTGGGGGTGGAAAGTCCCCACGTGGGGTCCCCTCCCTGCAGAGGTCTGCCGAGAGCAGCCCACCTACGAGGCCGTGCTGGCTGAGCTTCGCTGCTTTATCAGATGGGACACGATGAGAACATTTTGTTTTTACTGTTGGAGGAAGAAGATAGTATTAATTCTAATTAGCAATGGGAGCGCTGGCAGTTATTTTAGCCAGAGGAAAATGCTGGAAGAGATGGTCAAACTCCACATGACTCCTTTTTGCAGCGCGGGATTCCTCTGCCTCCTCGAGTGGCTGGGCAAAGCAGCGGGCGTGTGGGTCGGGGTCTGCCCCTCACGCCCCTCTCCATTTACCAGCTCTTGGCACCTCTCAGCAGCAGTTAGGAAAATGGTTCCCATCCCTAAGTTATGTCGGGAAAGTCCTGCATATGCTTTCAGCTCTGAAAAACTGGTGGCTGAGAGTAAGGAAAGCTGGATCCACGTGGCCACTTGTGCTCTGCGGACCGCTAGCAAGTTTTCTGTGGATCAATTATTTGCAAATCCTAAACTTAAAGTGCTTTGGGAATGTTCTCTAACGAGCGAGTCTCGTAGTGCCGTGAGGCAGCAGCAGCGTTAGACCCATGATAGAGTCCGGGGAGTAGTGGTTGTGTCAAAATGTGCAAAAGGGAGGAATTGTGGAGAACGTGATCTGTGTTCACGTACGTGGTGCCTTTTAACAGAAAGATTTCATCTTTATTAGTTTTCTGTGATGAGGAAACAATATAAAGAGCAAGCCTTGGTCTGAGCAGGCAAAACTCTATGTTTTTCATACCTCCCCACTGTAATTTAACAGCAGGATGAAGGCAAGATGTGCAATTTAACCTCTTAAAGTTCCTGTCATTGTTTTTGTTCTTTTCATCCTTACGATTTGCAAACTGGAGTTGGATTAGCCTTGAAGAGTAAAGCGTATTTCATCTGGCCCAGTGAAAAATGTTGCTAAAAGCTTTGGGGATACAGGTTTCAGCCAGTGCAGTGTCAGGTGGGTGCAGAGCGCTTGCATGCAAAGGCTCAGGAAAGGGATCGCTCTTCTCCCCTCCTCCAGCTTTGCAGATAATTGGAGGCAGGGAGGCACCAAGAAATAGGAGCTGCTTTAAAGAGTATTTTGTGGAGCTACAGGATGGAAAAGAATGTTCTCATGCACAATGTTTTGATGTGGAAAAAACATCTAGAAAAGAAGGGGGAGAAAACCACAACCCATTTTGGCAGTGCTCTGCACAGACAGACAGGTCTGGGCAAAGATCACCTGGAAGAAGTGACACGGTTCTGACTCCTGGTGCTTGGGACTGGAGGGGGCCGTGGAGTCCAGCACCCTGGGAGGGATTTGTGTGGGTTTTGTGGCAGCCAGGGAGAAACCGGCCCCTGGGCAGTGCTTCTGCCCTCCTCCTCCCTGCTCGGGCGAGGGGGCAATGCCCAGGGAGTGCTCGTGCCCCCAGCCGGGGAGCCGGAGCACCTCTGGCCATGCGGAGCCTCGTTGCTCCCCCCCGGAGCGTTATACGGGCTCGGGCACAGCAGGTTTGGAGGGAGCAGGGCTGTGTGTGGGCGAGGGGCACCCCAAGCTCACCTGTGGGGCAGCCCCCGGCCTTGGGGATGGGGATGGAGATGGGATGGGATGGGATGGAAATGGGATGGAAAGGGGATGGGCATGGAAATAGTGATGGGATGGGGATGTGTGTTTTGGATCCATTGAGTAGGAAGCAGCTGGCTTCCAGGAACAGATGTTAAGACATTTGTGGGAGTGAGGGACAGTCTGGCCAAGCACGGCCTTTGTCCTGTGGGGCTCGAGCTGCAGACCCGCTCCTAAGGAGCTGCCCGGCCAGCCCCTGGACCGCGCTGGCGAGGCCAGCGCTTGCTCTGCCCACGCTTGCTGCAGCCCGGCCGCAGCCAGAGCCCCCGGGGGACAGCAGCGCCCGAGGGAGGGATGCCCTGGAAGTCCGGCCTAGGACGCATCGCTGCCGGGGTGGACGTGCCCCGGGAGCCCCGTGCGCTGGCCTTGCACCCCACTGGAAGTCCCATTTACGGCTGTGTGCTCATTTCCCCCTGCCCGAGCACAGATCGTCCCGGGGCGGTGAGCGGGCGGCGACCAGCGCCGGGCAGCGGTTTGGCCCCGGGAAGGGCAGGGAAGCGGAGCCCGGGGGAGTGGGAAGCGGAGCCCGGGGTAGTGGGAAGCGGAGCCCGGGGTAGTGGGAAGCGGAGCCCGGGGTAGTGGGAAGCAGAGGGAAGCGGAGGGAAGCGGAGCCCCATTGCAGGTCGCGCAGTGACATCTAGTGTGCGCGGGTGGCGGGGACACGGGCACGGACACGGGCACGGACATGGACACGGGCATGGGCATGAGGAGAATATTCTTTCCTGAACGAGTGTTGAGGCCTTGGCACAGGCTGCCCAGGGCAGTGGAGGAGTCCCCATCCCTGGAGGGATTTAAAAGACGTGGAGACGAGGCGCTTGGGGACACGGTTTAGTGGCCATGGGGGGGTTGGGTTGACGGTTGGACTCGATGATCTTAGAGGTCTCTTCCAACCCTAGTGATTCTGTGATTCTGTGATTCTATGAATATTGACCAAACGTGACATTTTATTCTCGCTGCCGAGATGTTCCTGGTGAGCACAGCCCGCGTTACGGCTGGCTGTGCTGTGCAAGTACCCAGCACCGGTGCAGCCGATACCAACGCTGCATTTTAACACCACTCGACACTCAGGAAAGTTTCCCCAAGCTTGTGACACAGCCAGCGCCAACCTCTCCCGAGACAAATGCCCGTGAACAGCCCCTACGTACTAATGCTCGAGATGCCAACGCAGTGCAGGGCGCTTTCCCATCCCCGCATAACGTAGGTGTGCATCCTGCATTTTGCAGATAATAGCGAGGAACCACCGAGTGCCACCCCAAAGGGCTGCCCGCAGCTGTGGGCAATCACGGAATTCCTTGTCTCCCGCTCCCAAAAAGAGCAAGCTTTTCCGTGCCTGGTGGCGAGCATCACTGCTGAGCTCCCAGGGTGAGCGGCGCGGGGACCCTCCCAAGGAGACCAGAGCTTCCAGTACGTCTTCAGCTTCAGAGATGGGCGGTTTCCAGTGGGGAAAATATTTAAAATTGTTCGGGTGCTTCTTTGGAGAGCCGGGAAGCGATGGGGGAGGCAGGGGCACTCCTGCGTGGGGCTGTCGGTGGTGGAGGCTGCTCTGCGGGAGCGACGGCGGAGGAGAGGCGGCTGCTCCTCGGCAGAAGGGAGCTCTGGCTCGGCCGGGGACAGGGGTGCTTCTGCATCCCCAGCTTGGGGACCACGGAGGGCCACCAAGGAGCACAGCCAGGTCATAGTAGGCTTAGGGTACACTGGCACGGCTGAGATTCTCGGTTAGGTGGGCTGAATGTCCCCGTGGCTTCCCTTGCATCCAACAAGACGCTCTGGAGATCGGTCACTCCCCAGGCTGGCAGGGTCATGCTGATCGTTGTGTAACTCTGATCAATGACAAATGTGGATGTGGAAGATGAGAACCAGTGAGACACGAAGGCCAACAAGAGAACCCATCTCTGACCACCCTTCCCCACAAAACCCCTCAGTGTCACTCTGAGAACCACCAAATCTGACTTTTACATTGGGTCTCAGAATTTAGGTTCCTGCCCTGTTGGGTTTCTTTATTTATTTTTTTTTTAACACAGTTTAAGTAAACTAACTTAACTTAGTTAACTAAACCCCATGTCTATGGATGCTGGAGGCAGCACATGCCTCATTTATTAGCGTAAAGCTTTCGGATAGGGGCAGAGAGGAAACTTAGCCTAGTTAATGTGACTTCTGAGGAGACCCGCGGTGCGGAGCAAAGCAACCCCTCCAGCAGCGAGCCCTCCTCGCTCCCTTCCCGCGGGTCCTGTGCCTCACGGGGTTTCGTACCTCCAATTATCACCATTTTGAAAAAGCTATTTTAAAAATAGTCTAAAACCAAAATGTGATGTTTCTATGATTGTGATAAGCAGGGTGTAATTTGGGACTTGGGAGCAACTCGCCTTTGCTCCTGCCGCCAGCATCAGCAGCCGGGAGGGAAGGTGGGAAGACGGGCAGGGGCTGCCTGCAGCCCGCCCGCATCCAGCACGCTTCGCCCCGGGAATTACGGTGCCTAATGCTTGGGAACCTCCCCAGGGAAATTTTAGAAAACTGCAGGTTTGATTTTTTAGTTGTTTCCCCCCCCACACACATTGTCACTTTGCTTATTATCTTAATTTGTTCTATTTTGATCAAGGCAATGAAAACAAGATTCAGTCTTTCAAACTACTTTATCCGAGGAAGTGAGAAATTGTGTATTTATAAAACATGCCAGTCAACAGATGCATGAAACACTCTCTGTTCCATTCCGGGTCTATTCCACTGTAATTAGCTATAAATACACTCTCATTTGGTGACTGATTTTAAGTATATTTATTCTACTTAGACGTGGAAAAATATTCATGTTGATCAGCTCCCCCGAGACCTTCATCAGGCGAGCTTAATGAAGAGAACAGACAGGTGCTTTTATGAGCTTTTTTTTTAATTTTAAGAAAGGCTTGTAACAGTATGTCTTTCATCCCCGTCTCCAGCTGAGAACCCATGCCGTCAGCAGAGCTAATATCTCACAACAGGATCCTCCGGGCTTCAGGGTATAAATATTCACAACTTTGTTCTCCTCCATTTTGTTAGAAAAAGTGCAATAACCAATAATGAAAGCTTGGAAAACAGTCCCATAAATTTGCAGGGTTTGGTTCAGTGCGCAGTGAGGATGGTACGAACGGGGGGACGACTGCTGAAAGAAAACGGAGGTACGCTGGTGCCAGACCGATGTAGGACAGAATAGAGAGAGAGTTTTTTCAGCTGGAAGGGACCTACAACGATCATCTGGTCCGACCGCCCACTTCAGGGCTGACCAAAAGCTAAAGCACGTTGTTAAGGGCATTGTCCAAATGCCTCTCAGAATCANCAGTTCTCTCTCAAACACTGTTGGGCTTGGGGCATCGACCACCTCGCCAGGAAGCCTGTTCTGGTGTTTGACCACCCTCTCGGTAAAGAAATGCTTCCTGACGTCCAGCCTAAACCCCCCCGGCGCAGCTTGGAGCCATTCCCACGCGTACCTGGTGGCCACTGGGATGAAGGATGGCGGCTCTATTTTATAGAGTCTAAAAGCCGGAGTGTGCAGACATGCAAGTGCAGCTGCTACTGGCTCCCGAGTGCTGCGCTGGGGGGACACGCTCCCCAAAACAGCCAGAGCCCGGGGATGGGGGTGCGGGGACGCCAGCAGCACCGCTGCCGGGTCCGGCTTTGGGCTGGCCTCCGGCAACCGCAGCGGAGAAGTGGCTCCTGCTGTGCCACTGCTCCCCCAGCCCTGAGGCTGGAGCTCCACCTTCCCTGCCGCTGGACCGGCTGATGAAGACATCAGGGAAGCAGCGGTTTGTCTCCCCGAGGTGCTGGCTGCTGCTTTCCTTTAAGGATTATTAGCTCCTTTACGTCTGCCGGCGCTGCGTGACGGGGCTGTCACAGCACCTGGCCAGATGCGCTGCAAAGGATAATTTATTCCCAAAGGATTGCAGTTATGTAAATTAATATATTGACTTATTTTGCGCTGAATGAAGCCAACAGGCTCCGTACCCACTCTAAACTATCTTGGCATGTAATTTGGCTGCCCACTGGGATGGAGCTAATTAGTCAGAAAGAGGGAGACAGCTGTACAAATTGGGTATGGACACGACACAAAGAAATACATCTTCGTCTTACAAAAGCACTCTTCTGCGCGAACCCTGCGGGAAGTGCGTATTCATGCCTTCCCCAGTATGCCACCGGCGCTCTGTGCCCTCTCTGGCCTTAAAAATCCGTTCCAGGGAGCCCCCGCGCTCCAACAGACCCTCTGGGGGTAGGGAAGGATTATTTTGGCATTCCCAGTGCAGACAGGCTGAGCAAATTGCAAGGGCCCGTTTCGTACCGTGCCCGAGGGGAAGGTGATGGCACGGGCCGGGTATCTCTGAGATACCCTCTCCTTGCGCAGGCGCCGCGCTTTCTCTCTCAGGTCCCACATAGACTTATTGTCCTAACGGATCGTCCTGGTTCCGGCTGGGACAGGGTTAACTCTCCCCCCCACAGCTTGGGGCTGGGCTGGGGTTTTGGTATGAAAGGAGCGTTAATGGCCCATTGACGCTTTGGCTGTTGCCGCACCAGGGCGGGGGGAGCACCCAGCTGGCCAATGGGGGGTTCTATACCATGTGACATCATGCGCAGTATAAAAACCAGGTGTGGGGGGGCTCGCCCCCCGGTTCGGGACACGCGGTCGGCGGTCGGTGAGCAGTTGCACTGTGCATCGTCTGCTTTGTATATTCTGTTATTGCTGTTGTTCCCATTTGCTATTATTGCTGTTTTACTTCTGTTTTATTTCAATTATTAAACTGTTCTTATCTCAACCCGGGAGCTTTCCTGCTTGTGCCCTCCCGATTCTCCCTCATTCCACTGGGGGGAGGGGGGGCGGATGTGTGGTGTTTATTTTCTGCTGGCTGGGGTTAAACCACGACACAGATTGATTTGGGAAAAAAATGCATTAGGCACCTGAATAAATATTTAAACAAACCCAGGCCACAAAAACCAATGCGGGTTGGAGCCGGACTGGTGGAGACATCTCCTCTGCAAGGCGGCGTGCCCCAGTGCTGGGGCTTGGCCAAAGGTGACCTTGAACGGAGGCAGTTCAGCCTCGTGGCAGAAGCCCACGAGACACCTCTTCTTTCTCCAGAGGCTCAGGGCGAGCACGAGGAAGGCTAAAACTCAAGGGGCTGAGCACGCTCATGTATTTCCAAGGCCTCAGTAGACACTACGGGGCTGTGGAGCTGACATTGTCCCGGCGGCTGAGCACGAGGGGTTGGAGATCCACCATCCGACCGAGGGATCCACGGGACTTCAGCAGGTCTTAGAGCAGATCCTACCCAGCACTAATCCGTTCATTAAAAGTCGCTTTGAGATGAAGTGCAGTTCTGCAGCAGTTTTCTCACCTGGGACACTGGCCCTCGGTCAGCAAAGGCATTTAAAACGTTTCTTCCTTAAAACGTTTCTTCCTTAAAACATGGCTTCTGAGGACTCCTCAACGTGCACAGCAGTGCTGCTCCTTCAGGTGCAAGGGCTGTAAGGAAGAGTTCACAAATGGTATTTTAATTGAACTGTTATTAGCATTTAAATGGAAAGACATTTTTAATAAAATTATTTCTGAAAGGGAGCTTAAAATAAGCGCTACAAAATTATTTTAAATTAAATCAATTTTGTCAAGCTCAAACAGGAAAACCTGTGGCTAATTAGGGAGTTGAATAAGCTGAAATCCAGGCATGCTAATGTAAGAATTAAGGACGAGAAAATTGTATTTCTTTAGGTCAGAAGAGTTAATTATTTTTAACTGTATGATTGCTAGGTGTGGGCATCACCGCTCAGGCTCGGCAGGTACTGGTCAGCTCTTCTGCTGGGGACTGGGTCCAGATGGGGCAGGCTGGGGCGAATGGGCAGAGCAAATGGCCAGTGCCGCTCGAGGGGAAATGGAGTTTCTTCAGCAAAATGTTTGCTAAAAATACGGAGGTGAGCAACTTAGGGCAGGACAACCACCTGCCGCTTGCTATCGTACTCTGGGAAACAGGACTTTGTGCTTTTAATGACACAAGGCTGCACCAAGAGCGGTGCATGTTAATTAATTTCTTTTTTTTTTTTTTTAATCCAGACGGAAACAGCAGAGCAAGACTCGGGTTTCTGGCCAACAGCCTCGACTGAAAAGGCAGAAATATTTTTCAAGAAGCCTTGGCTGGCAGCAGCGCCAGCATTAACGCTGCGCGGCCCAAGCAAGGCTGGTACCCGGGCGGACCCCCCCGCCGCAGCATCCTCCTCCCGCCCGGCAGCGGGCTCCAGGTCCCTTGGTGCTGCCCTTCGGCGACAGCTGGGACCCCTCGGACACCGGCTGTATTTATCCAGAGATGACATCCCGCGTCGCGGCGGCGTGTCTCGCTTGTGGTATTAACGATCCCAAGCGGATCTATTTCCCAGCTGTTAACAGATGGCACTTTGCAACGCCCCCGGTCTCAGAGGCTGCTTTCCTTAAAATGATACTTCTCGCAGTGTTGCTTTTTACCAAAAATTTATAGTAACATGATTTAAGTAAACTTCAATACCAGGTTTCAACTACACCTTTGTTTCCTAAGGATTCATTATTTTCCCGTGCTCGTTTGCACTCCTGCGTGTTTAATTTCCGTGCAAACCTCCGGCGTGCAGTACACAAACGCCAGAAGGAGCCCTGGGAATGAAAACGGGTCCCTGGATGTGATATTCCCAGCTTGCAGGCGCAATGTCCTCCGAGAGCGTAAGGAATACAACGCACACCAGGCTTTCAGTTTTAAGGAGATGATGCTACCGTTTTTTAGGCGTTTGTGGTAGACCAAGAGTGAAACAAATTTTGGAGAAGGAGTTAATTCTATTTAAGGGAAGATATCTGCCGATGTTAATCAACACTTTTTTTAAAGTTAGTATTATCAGTTTGGTACTTACGAGTTACTGTACAATATATCAGACTGTACAGTCTGACAGAATCTGATGATATGCCATCAATGTTTTACTTAATATTTTAAGCCTCCCCACATGCCTTAGGTCATGGGATAATGTAGCAAAACTCCAGTCTACCTTCACAGGGTAGCATCTGATAGCTTTTTTTATAAAGGACAAATACAAAAGCCCATTATTCTGCTGACTGCCATCACACCGCTTTTCCTGTGGAACGGTAGTCGTTCACTTTTGAAATGTATAAGCAATGAGATAAGTTTTTATTTTAATAGGATGAAGTGATCTCTGGCTTTGGGAGGTGTGAATGAAGTAAACGGTGCCAGCTGCCGGGGATCAGCCCTCCCCTCCTCCAAGGGCTGGAGAAGGGGGAAGCAGGGACGGGGGTTTTCTGCCTGGCTTATATAGAACAGAGCTCTGAGCTAGGACTAAGTCTGCTGCTCATCCTGGGCGATACTGGAGAAGAGGTCTTGCTCCTGAAAGTACAATGTGAAACAAAAGGTATGATATATATATTTTTTTTAAATTAATTTATTTTTTGAGTGAGGGCAGTGGGGTGGGAGAAGGTCTTTGTGCTTTCAGGTGTCTTCTCTTGCTTCAGGCCGGTTTTGCAGTGCCTGGTCCTGGGTGGCTCTGCAGGAGGGAGCCGGGGGGGAGCCGGCCGGGTGAGGAGCCCCGTGCCATGCTTGAGGAACCGCCGGTACTGCCCAGCCACGGGGAAACCTCCTGATGGAGGGTGTAACGGCTCCATTTGCAGCTCTGGGAGCGCAGAGGGGTCCGCTCGAGCGGGCAGGAGCGTTGGGCTGGCAGCAGTAAGCCCTGGGTGGTAGAAAAGACGTAGCAGAAGAATAACTGCTGAGAGAAGGTCACCGCGAGAGGGGAATCAGCAGAAGGTGTAAAACCGGCTGGAGCCTCGCTGGTGGCCCTGGGGTGAAGGGGGTGGCCAGGGCTGGGGCCCCAAAACCAGCTCCCCAGGGTGTGCACCGGGCTCGCGCGGGCGTCGAGCTGCCCCTCCGCTTGCGTCTGCGGCAGGAATGACTTAACGGTTTTAAGAGTGGAAAAAAAAGTAGGTGAGGGAGGAAAAGAAAGTAAAAAAATGAAGCGCTGAGCTCTTCGCGTTGGGGTGCGTTTTTACCGGCGAGTGTAACTCAGCATTTGCAGGAGGGGGAGGGAGTTTTTCCAATATTTGCGGTCCTCTGGGTTTAAATGCCATTTCTAGGTAATGTGGAAAAGGCGTTTTATGGCGACTGAAGTATGGAAATTAGGGCTTGCAGAAACCTCTTACCTTCATTGTGTCACTGGTGCGGACCTGGATGCGTTGCTCTGCCTTTCTTTCCCACACACATGTAAGTCTTGTGCCTCTAAAGAAGTGTTATAAAGTGCCAGTAATATTTTATATGTGCTTGAGGTCCTGAGATGAAAAGTACTTGGCTTTAACGTCATTTGAATTGCTGTCATATAAACAGTAAGTCAGCACTCTAGGAAAAAAGGAAGCTTTCTGTGCATCTCAGCAAGAAAAAAAGTATCTTTGTATGGTGTTTGAACTGTGAACACTACGTCGATATGAAATGAATAAATATTAAAGCATGAAATTGAAAATCAAAGCGTTTAACTTAAAATACTGTATGTAGGATTTATGCAAGATAAAGGTTTATTTGCTTTAAAATGCAGAGGTTTTTTTGAAGAACCACACTGTAATTGTTGCTGCCGCTTAGTACTTCTCTTGTGCTGGAGCTCAGGTTCTTCCAGGCAGTGGGGGTGAAGGAGCAAGGGCTGACCGGGGGTCCCCAGGTTTGCTGGGGCTGGGAGCAGCTGCCTGCATCTGCTGCTGGCTTCGCTGGGGCTGGGATGGCTCCCAGGAAAACAGGGGGTTTTGGTGTGTTTTGGGGTTTTTTGTTTGTTTTGGGGTTTTTTTGTGGGTGTTTTTTGGTGTTTTTTTTTTCGTGGCTGGATCCCAGAGAGAAGGATTAAGTGATATTCCTTCCAACGGAAGGAGGACCTCAGATTCAGTATCAGAAGGAGAGGTAAGGTGGAGATTTAAGCCAGCCTCAGCCCCTGCCTGACGGCATTGCAGCAGCAGATGTTGGCCAGGGGTGGATGAAATCCCGTGGAAGGTGGGACAGGGTTTCACCTGGCATCCCGTGAGCCGGTGCTGTGCTGAGGCTAAACCAAGTGGGTATGATCATGAGAGGACAACTCGGGAAACCGTTCAGATTCGGAGGAGCAGTGTGGGGAAAGGAGTCGGAATAGCCCCATCTGGACTCTGCATGACTTCTTCTAGGGAATAACCTTCCTGAAGGCTGAGACTTCACTCCCCATAAGCAATAAGCTTTGGGAGGGCAGAGGAGAAGGGAGACTGGACTAAGTGGAGAGAGCATTTGTACCTTGAGTTCTGACACTGTATTGGGAAACTGAGACCAAAGGATGGCTGCCAAAGCCATTCCAGAGATGGATGTGTTATTGATTGTCTCCACAAACGTATTGTTGGCTTATTGTTATACTTTCCAAAAGTGAAAGCCAGATTCCTTCTCCTCTTCAAATTTTCTTGGTTTAGATGCCAGTATCATTCTTAAGAGAGAAAGGAAATGGAGCAATTGTGTGGGGTCTGTTTCCATCCTTTGCTTGCTGTGATTGAATTACGTTGTGGTCTAGTCTCTTTTTTAGTAATTCTGTAAAGAAAAGAGTAGAAGTGGATGACAAACTAACAAATATTATAAATGGTCATGGCAACCATTACAAAAAGGTTTTCCTTCACTCATTTGATGACCATTTGAGGAAAGTCTAGTCAGAGATAACTTCAAGATAGTTTCATAATAATTTTGGGGGTTTCACAAGGTGGTAAATGTACCTATTTGGTGACTGCGTAGCTGCATAGCTCAGCTGTGCTCCATGCCTACCCACGGCGAGCCTGCAGCTCAGCTCGGTGCCGTGTCAGCAGTGGCTTTGTGATCCCATGGGACAACGATGTCAAGATCGCTTTTCATAACCCCACGTTCAGTTGTGAGTTCCTTGGCCCTCTTGCTCAGAAGGGAAGACACTGCAAGGCTTTCATAGTTCTGAGGTTTCGTTTGTCTGATCCAGGTATTTCTGCGTGAGTTTCTTGCTGATTGATTGGGACGGCTCTAGGGAACGCGCGACTGCAATACGTTTTTCGATTGCCTTCATTTTTGAAACGCACGATTCGCTCCTGCAGTCTGCAGCGATACCTTATATTTACATAAGGTTTTTAAAAAGGATTTAAGCAACTGTAGAAGCTAGACCGTGGTGGTACCTGCCTCGGGGAGCGCCCTGCTCGGCAGGCGATGCCTGGGGCAGGCAGACCGGCCACGGTGCAGCTTGCCCAGGGCGGCATCCAGGAGAGGTCGGTGGGCTGTGGAGTTTTCCACGCATGCACTTACACACGTGGCTGGATCCCAGCCCCTATAGATCAGAGCTACTCTGAAAGCTAATTTTAAAAACTTAGTGACCTGCCCATGGGGAAATTGCTATTTCGAACTTAGGCAGATGTTGATGCAGCAAATGCTACATGTAGAGGGTTGTGGCTGGTGCAGCCTGGTTCGGATGTAGCTGAACTTAACACAGTACTGGGGAGTACTGGGGAGCAGGGAGTCGCGGCTTCCCCCCCGCCCCCGCTGCTGCTCTGAATCTTGATTGCACCAGAACTGGCTTTTCTGGAGAACTGTCCCCTTTGGGCAGTTACCCCTCCCGTGGGGATGGCACCGGTGTTAGTCTGTGGACACTCTAGTGCCTTACTGGTGATACTGGCGCTAGTGGCTGCATTCGTGCTGGCTTTGAATGTGCTACCTCTTCTGTTCTGCAGACTGCTTAAAATGGAGGCCGGCTCTGTGCACCAGTGCTACCGCACTCAGCCCCGTAAAGAGCCCGGCTTAGCGCGGGGGCCTGGGTCTGCGGGCACGTCCCCTCCCTGCAGCGTCAGACTCCTCTGCCCTTGTTTTGCCTTGGACCGAAGGAAAACTCATTTACCAAACGCTCATCACTGCAGAGTGCAAAGGCACAGAGCGTTAATTTGCTAGCAATATGCTTTTCTCGTGGTTTAACCCCAGCCAGCAGAAAATAAACACCACGCAGCCACTCAGTCACCCCCCACCCCCACCCCGGTGGAATGAGGGGGAGAATCGGGGAGGGCACAAGCAGGAAAGCTCCCGGGTTGAGATAAGAACAGTTCAATAATTGAAATAAAACAGAAGTAGAACAGCAATAATAGCAAATGGGAACAACACCAATAACAGAATACACAAAGCAGACGATGCACAGTGCAACTGCTCACCGACCGCCGACCACGTGTCCCGAACCGGGGGCGAGCCCCCCCCCACCTGGTTTTTATACTGCGCATGATGTCACATGGTATAGAACACCCCATTGGCCAGCTGGGCCCACCACCCCGGCTGTGCTCCCCCCGCCCCGGTGCAGGCATCACCCAGCAACAGCCAAAGCCTCAATGGGCCATTAACGCTCCTTTCACACCGAACCCAAACCCAGCCCAGCCCCAAGCTGTGGGGGGGACAGTTAACCCTGTCCCAGCTGGAACTAGGACAGCTTTCAAAGTTCAGGCAAACCATTTCAGAACAAGCATCTTAAAAAGGTACTTTCACAGCTCAGAACCAGTATCTGTGTTTTGGGGAAAAACCAGATATTAGCTGGTAAGGAGACTTGTGCACACACTCCTGTATTTGTGTATCTGTTTGGCTGCACAGATATTTACAGGCTCCTTGTATTTCAATTTTTGACTTGAAACTAATTTTTACTCTTAGGAAGTATTTTTTTTATTCCCAATGGTAATCAGTAAGAAAAATGTCCGTCGCTTCTCCCCCATAGAGGGGAATAAAAGCACAAATCCTACTTCCATCAGCTGCTGCTGTCTCTTACACCCCCCAGACCTTCCCTCTCTCTGGACGTCTGCCGCGGTGTCCCAGCCGCACGCGGAGGTAAACTCTTCCTTCCCACCGTGTCACTGCCGTTCCCTCGGCTTCAGAGGGGCGGGATGAGCTGCAATAGGGTGTGTGGTATCTGTGGTGAAGCCTGTGGTTTCGGGGGCCGTGCAGGAGACGAGCCCTCCTCTCCGCGGGACACGCACGGTGGGGCAGCCCGGGAGCATCTCCCGTGTCCCTCCCAGCTGTGGCATGGCTAGAGATCTGTCTTTTTTTTTTTTTGAAGAGAACGGCTTTGCCCGTTTGGGTGACTTGCTTCTTGCTCTCCCAGCCCGTACTCGCCGCAGCGGCTGCCGGCCAGGCTGGAGCACGGCTGCTGCGAGCCCGACGCGCCGCACCGTGCCCCGTGCTGCTGCACGAGCATTTGCCAACTCCGCAGCCTGAGGTTTTGCTCCCGGGCTTTTCTCTGTGTGTTCTGCTCCGACACCTGGTTGTGGGAACCTCAGACACACCGATCGATGCCTCCCCTCCGAGACGGACTTACTAGAGTCTGAAAATCGACCCCGGACTCTTCATTTTCTTGACGTGCTTGTGCAGCCGATGGGGAAGGTGCAGGCTCCGCTCTCCCTCTGAGCAGCCCGTCCCTTTCNTAGAGGGTTGTGGCTGGTGCAGCCTGGTTCGGATGTAGCTGAACTTAACACAGTACTGGGGAGTACTGGGGAGCAGGGAGTCGCGGCTTCCCCCCCGCCCCCGCTGCTGCTCTGAATCTTGATTGCACCAGAACTGGCTTTTCTGGAGAACTGTCCCCTTTGGGCAGTTACCCCTCCCGTGGGGATGGCACCGGTGTTAGTCTGTGGACACTCTAGTGCCTTACTGGTGATACTGGCGCTAGTGGCTGCATTCGTGCTGGCTTTGAATGTGCTACCTCTTCTGTTCTGCAGACTGCTTAAAATGGAGGCCGGCTCTGTGCACCAGTGCTACCGCACTCAGCCCCGTAAAGAGCCCGGCTTAGCGCGGGGGCCTGGGTCTGCGGGCACGTCCCCTCCCTGCAGCGTCAGACTCCTCTGCCCTTGTTTTGCCTTGGACCGAAGGAAAACTCACTTACCAAACGCTCATCACTGCAGAGTGCAAAGGCACAGAGCGTTAATTTGCTAGCAATATGCTTTTCTTGTGGTTTAACCCCAGCCAGCAGAAAATAAACGCCACGCAGCCACTCAGTCACCCCCCACCCCCACCAGTGGAATGAGGGGGAGAATCGGAAGGGCACAAGCAGGAAAGCTCCCGGGTTGAGATAAGAACAGTTTAATAANGTGTCCCTCCCAGCTGTGGCATGGCTAGAGATTTGTTTTTTTTTTTTTTTGAAGAGAACGGCTTTGCCCGTTTGGGTGACTTGCTTCTTGCTCTCCCAGCCCGTACTCGCCGCAGCGGCTGCCGGCCAGGCTGGAGCACGGCTGCTGCGAGCCCGACGCGCCGCACCGTGCCCCGTGCTGCTGCACGAGCATTTGCCAATTCCGCAGCCTGAGGTTTTGCTCCCGGGCTTTTCTCTGTGTGTTCTGCTCCGACACCTGGTTGTGGGTACCTCAGACACACCGATCGATGCCTCCCCTCCGAGACGGACTTACTAGAGTCTGAAAATCGACCCCGGACTCTTCATTTTCTTGACGTGCTTGTGCAGCCGATGGGGAAGGTGCAGGCTCCGCTCTCCCTCTGAGCAGCCCGTCCCTTTCCCCCGGCTACAGATGAGCCCGGCGCAAGTGCTTCGCTTCATCTGTAGCCCGTCCCTTTCCCCCGGCTACAGATGAGCCCGGCGCAAGTGCTTCGCTTCATCTCCTCCCTCCATCAACACGCTGACAGCTTGCTTCAATGAGCAGGAGGGCATGACTGTAAGCCAGCTCATATTTAAAAATAAAAAAAAAAGATTTAAATTGGTACTCAGAAATGTTACGGACGATACCCCGGCCAGCCCTCGGGGTCCCTCGCGGGGGAGACGCAGGCAGCAGCGGGGGTCTCTGGGGAGCCCCAACGGCACAGCGTGTTTTTCGGGCCGGTTGCGGCGTGGTGCTCGCTCTGCTCTGTGCTGTGGCGAACGATCTGTCACCTACTTCATGTTGTTACCGGCTGACCGTGAATATACATTTCACTGCAGGCGAAGGCTCGGCGAGGTTTTTTTTTAAAAATGCCTGACCTGCCCATGCTTTCATGTCATAAATCCGTGCCCACGGGTGGGGAGAGTCCCAACTCCTGCTCACAGCAGCTGCTCCGAGCCAGACCGGAGCTGTGTTAGCACAGAGATTGCTCTGTATAACAAAGGATAAGGCATTGAAGTAAAATGGTTGTGGGGAGGCTCAGCATCCTTCTTGAGAGTACCTGTCTAATTTGCTACAATTATTGTGAAATTGTGTTTCCTCCTCACTGCCTTTTCAAGCTGTTTGATTTTTTTTTTTTGAGTTTTTGACAGAAAACTTTCTAATAAACCCTCACTGCATGACCTTATAGCCTGAGAGCGCAGAGGATGTGTTATTTTAGAAATACAGTGAAATTCAGTGGTATTGGTTGCTGTGTGCTACACCTCTCCTAATCCTCCCCTGACTTCCCTCAAATGCTCTGTCTGCTTCTATGTCAGATCAGTTCAAAATCCATCCCTAAAGATCCCCACTGAAAACCTTCCTCCAGCTCCTTGGAACTTGCTCCGTTGATGCAAACCACTTAATTATTTTGGCCAATGCCGTGTCATTCGTGCCAACCCCCATCTTCCATCTTTTGCAATTAATTCCTATCTTGCGTTGATCGAATGCTTTACTGAAGCTCAGGTAAAAGCCACATTTCTTCTATCTGGAAAATCGCTGCCTAAAGCCATTGCGGGGGTTCACTAGCAGCAGTTCTGCGTCCTCCTTTCCCTTTAATTAATCTTGTGATGAAACTGCTTGTTGAGAAAAGTAACGCTGGACACTTCCGAATGACCAAAACTGCCATCCTGGCTGGCAAATTTGGGGCATGTTCTAATCAAATATTTTGAAATATTAAGGGTGTTTCTTGCAGTGGCACTTGTGGATGTTAATTGTGTCTGTGCAGACCTGGATGAAGCCGGACACGACTTCCAAGTGCTGCGTGTTACCCAGAGCCGTAAGGCTACTGGCTTCCAGGGGTAATGGGTTTAAATCCTGTATTCACTCTGGAGGATCTCTCTATCAGTTAACGAGCTGTTTCCAAGGAAACACCTGAAATCAAGGGCAGTAAGCAATTAAGCGTGTTAATTATATTGGGTGGTGCCATGAGACCCAAACCAATCTTGCTGAGGTCTGGGATGCACCCTGGGATGTGATGTGGGGAGAGATGGAGAAATAGACTGTGTAACTTGTAGACAGGGGTGAAAAATAATGAACCGACTCCCCCGTAGGGCTGTTAAACGGACTGCTGCAGCGTTCTGGTGCAGCGGAGCGTTCGGCAGGAAAAGGTGTTTGGGCACATACACGCCACTGGATACTGATGTCCAGGTATCCACAAGGTACGTGCGTGCCCTCCTCTGCAGGCGTGCTGCCAATGAGTTTTAGCAAGAGGTGCACAGAATGAGATGTGGAAAGGGATGGCTGCTTTTCAAACGAGAGAAGTGGAGATCGTGGGCCGTGGACCGACCGACGGAAGATCTCTTACTGGGGCCATCTACGTTTTTGGATGAAAAGTTACGTGGTCAGAATATGTGCTGCTACCTGGATGTGCCAAACGCTGCTTTTCTTGAAAAGCCAGTGGTCTGGCAGTATAAATAACGCTTTGAAATAAATAACAGCTCCCAGAGGTTCCCGGGGGCTCTGTGTCGGAGGGGTTCTGGTGGGGTGCGGTGCTGCCGAGGCAGCTTTGGCGTTTTGTCTCCCAAAGGCCGCTCTGTGCCCGAGCCTTTGGCCCCTTGAATCATAGAATCACTAAGGTTGGAAAAGACCTCTAAGGTCATCGAGTCCAACCGTCAACCCACCCCCCCCATGCCCACTAAACCATGTCCCCAAGCGCCTCATCTCCACGTCTTTTAAATCCCTCCAGGGATGGGGACTCCACCACTGCCCTGGGCAGCCTGTGCCAAGGCCTGACCACTCTTGCAGGAAAGAATTTTTTCTTAATGTCCAACCTAAACCTCCCTTGGTGCAACTTGAGGCCTATCACTTGTTACTTGGCATGCTCAGTATATGAACGGTAGGTGTGTTCCAGGCAGTACCGATCGCTCCTTGGTTATCGGTCAGCGTGGGTGGTGAGCAATTGCATTGTGCATCACTCATTTTGTATATTCTATCATTATTTATTATTATTTTCTCTTTTCTGTTCTATTAAACTGTCTTTATCTCAATCTGCGAGTTTTTCTCACTCTTACCCTTCCGATTCTCTCCCCGTCCCACTGGGGGGGCAGGGGGAGTGAGTGAGCGGCTGCCTGGGGTTTGGCTGCCTGCCAGGTTAAACCATGACAAAGAGCAATGTCTTAGCAGTTTTGGAATGGGAAAAATCATAAGAAAAGTCTATATTTATTTCACAGCGTAGCTACTTCCTCCAGCTGGTAATTTGTGGAAGATATTCGGGTTCAGGAAGAAAAAAAAAATATATTTCCATATGCTCCAGCAGGAGCTGCTGCCCAGGAATGGGGGTGTCCCTGCGTAATTCAGAACTGGCCTCCAGAGCAGCCCCGGGGTCCTGGGGGTCCCGGCCCCTTGGGGACCCCTCAGGGACACCACGCGTTGGATGGGGCTGGGCATGCAGTTACCAAAAGTAAAACCAATTGCAAGAAAACATGAAAGGAGACTACAAGTTGTTAAAATAAGCCTAAACTTGTTAAAAGGAGTGTCACAAACCCCTCCCCCCCCCGCTGCTGTTGGTGGGAGGAAGGGGCAGCACCCTGAGTCCTCCTCCTCCTCCTCCTCCTCCNGCTGCTTTTCAAACGAGAGAAGTGGAGATCGTGGGCCGTGGACCGACCGACGGAAGATCTCTTACTGGGGCCATCTACGTTTTTGGATGAAAAGTTACGTGGTCAGAATATGTGCTGCTACCTGGATGTGCCAAACGCTGCTTTTCTTGAAAAGCCAGTGGTCTGGCAGTATAAATAACGCTTTGAAATAAATAACAGCTCCCAGAGGTTCCCGGGGGCTCTGTGTCGGAGGGGTTCTGGTGGGGTGCGGTGCTGCCGAGGCAGCTTTGGCGTTTTGTCTCCCAAAGGCCGCTCTGTGCCCGAGCCTTTGGCCCCTTGAATCATAGAATCACTAAGNGGACACCACGCGTTGGATGGGGCTGGGCATGCAGTTACCAAAAGTAAAACCAATTGCAAGAAAACATGAAAGGAGACTACAAGTTGTTAAAATAAGCCTAAACTTGTTAAAAGGAGTGTCACAAACCCCTCCCCCCCCCGCTGCTGTTGGTGGGAGGAAGGGGCAGCACCCTGAGTCCTCCTCCTCCTCCTCCTCCTCCATGCCAGCTTCTCCCTTGCTTGGCTGCAGAGTCGACCTTGGCTCTGTGGTGGGAGCAGGGATTTTCCACAAGATGTAGAAGAAAAAAGTCAGGGACTATTGTTTTTTTCACCTCTATTGATTGCTTAACATGAAGTAGCTTTTGAAGGACTAGAAATGTACTTTTTCTTTCACAGAAAGCATCTTTCTTGCGGTGCTGGGGCCCCACAGCTCTCTGCAGGGGCCGGGGAGCTGCGGTAGCTGCGTGGATCAGCTGGTAGCGGGGGCTGTGTCAAGCCAGTCCTCATCCCTCTGCTAGATCAAGGCAAAAATTAAACTGTCACCGAGGGAAGCAGCACAATGGACAGAAACTGTTCAATTCTCCAAGGAGCAAAATCACAGCTTCTGAGTGCTTTAATGCAACTTAATGAGTTGTTGTTAATCCTAGATTTGAAAAAATAGAATTTTTAAGCAGTCTTGGAAAGCACTTTATACCATTCCATTAGGCTTACAGGGCAATAAAACCATTTCTTTGCGTGTCCAAATGTAAAAAGAAAAAAAAAAATCAATTTCTCTGGAGCCAGTTGCCATTTAGAGTTCTCGCTTTCGTAACACGGCGCAGTCCTGGCCATGGACAAAGTTAGGTTTTGTGGTGTTTGCTCCAGGAGTAGAAATGCATTTACCTCCTGGCTTGCCTTCTCCCCCAGCGATGGAGCATGCCTCCTCCCTCGGGGCAGCGGCGGGTACTGGAGATCGCAGGAGGCTGAGCTGGAGGCACTGGTGCTGCTGCGCTGCCCCAGCCCTTGCGCTGCAAAGCCAGCTGGGGATTTCTGGGAGCAGAGCTGGCTTCACCGGGCACGTCTGCCTTGGGACCAGGACGTGTCCCAAAGCCATGTTTAACCATAGGGAATGAAAGATTTCTATTAAAGTGTTGTGTGGCCGGGGTGGAGGTGGAAAGCATGACTGCTCCCGTCATCTTCCCCTCCTGAAAGCGCTTTTCACGCGACGGCGTTGGTGAGAACCCGCGTGGGAGCTGCTCTGTGCTGCGGAGCAGGGTCTGGCCCCTGGTGCCAGCCGGCAGCTGGGCTGACATAAAGGGACCTCCGCCTGCCAGAGGCCTCCTCTTCATCGGGTTTTCTGCAGTGGAGCAGAACAATTGCCCAAGTGCCATGTGAACAGGATTAGTAGTGTCTGAGGCGTAAAAGCGTGCGCACAAATACTGTATTTCCTTGGGTCAGATTGCGACCAGCGCAGCCCCGTGGGCTCTGCCCCTCGTGGGGGTGGCAGTGTGGGTGGGTGGCTTTGCCACGTGTCCTGGTTTTGGCTGGGATGAGTTAACTTTCTTCCTAGTAGCTGGTACAGTGCTGTGTTTGGGATTTAATATGAGAAGAACGTTGATAACACACTGATGTTTAGTTGTTGCTGAGCAGCGCTTACGCTACTCAAGGACTTTTCAGCTCCCCATGCTCTGCCAGGTACACAAGAGGCTGGGAGGGGGCACGGCCAGGACAGCTGACCCCAACTGGCCAATGGGGTATTCCATACCATGTGACATCATGCTCAGTATATAAACTGGGGGGAGTTGGCTGGGGAGCAGCGATTGCTGCTCAGGGACTGGCTGGGCATCGGTCAGTGGGTGGTGAGCAGTTGCATTGTGCATCAATTGTTTTGTATATTCTTTTATTATTATTATTATTTATTTTATTTTCTCTTCCTTTGTCCTATTAAACTGCCTTTATCTCAACCCATGGGTTTTACTTTTTTTTTCTCTCCCCCATCCCACCGGGTGGTGCTGGGTGGTGCTTAGTTGCCGTCTGGGGTTAAACCACAACACCGTGGAGCATCTGAAACGCAGAGGCAGGTGCTTAGCTGCATCCCAGAGCTATTACCAGTCCATGGTGCCTCTCCTCTGTCCTTTGCAAAGGTCAGACATAGCTCAGGCCAGATCGCATCGTCTACTGCAGGTGGTCCTGCAGATATGGGTCTGCCTTGAAACGTATTTGTCGTTGCTCTAAACGTGGGGACAAACCGAGCAGACCCGCTGTGCTCGTGTTCAGGACGTTCCTGCTGGTGCCTGGAGCGAGGCGGCTCCGGGGCACGGCTCCTTCCCTGCGGCAGCCCTCGGGCACGGCCGGGAGGCCAGGGGTGCTCCCGCAGCCCTCCCCAGGCTGAGCCTCCTGCTCTGCTCCGCGCGGCAGGGCACAGCACGCATCTCTGGCGCTTCAGCACTGCCCTAGATCACCTATACGGTGATGGAATCACGGAATCATGGAATCACTAAGGTTGGGAAAGACCTCTAAGGTCATCGAGTCCAACCGTCAACCCAACCCCCCCATGCCCACTAAACCATGTCCCCAAGCGCCTCATCTCCACGTCTTTGAAATCCCTCCAGGGATGGGGACTCCACCACTGCCCTGGGCAGCCTGTGCCAAGGCCTGGCCACTCTTTCAGGCTTTGAACAAATATACTTTGAACAAATGAAGCTCGATATTGGTGTTATGTGTTGCTCTTATTACTGCTGTGCCTAGGAGTCCTGGTGAGCAGACCCTGCCGGGCTAGACCCTCTACAGGGAGTAAAAGGAAGCAATCTTTCCCCAAAAGCTCAGATCTGAAGACAAGTAGCTACAGAAGGGAAACTGAGGCAAAGGTAGACAACTTTAGATGTTGGCTGGCTGCTCCCCTCCCAGGTCTGGTATGACGTGTTTCTTCTGGTCCTTTCTGCTCCCAGAATATGATAAACTTGCATCGCGTCTGGTTGACATGGGAGCCTTGCCCGGGGCTCAACACGAGCCTGGAGAAGTCGTGGAGAAGAATGAGCTGGTAGAGCTCAGAGCCCACCTTTGGGTGCTGCGCAGGACAAACAGCCCAGCTTCATGGCAGCGTGCCAGGGAGAGTGAGAAATGGAGAGAATTCCGGGGCCAAGCCCGGTAATGCATTACTGGCACTCGCAATTACAGTTCCCAGAAGAGCAGTGACTCAATTGCGCTGTGTAGACTCTAACGCCTCGATTGTGTGTAAAAGGGCAGGACGGCTCTTGCTGCAGGCTCTTCCTCGGTGTAGCTGTGGTTAAGATGCCGGAGCTGACCTTCTCTTTCCTCTAAAACCTTCCAAACTGTTTTTTTTTGTCCCGGACACTAGCTCCCTCTGAAATGGGGACCTCCGAGATGGAGCGCTGCCTGTGCTCTCCATCCAGCCCATGGGGACTGCAGGTCACGTTCCTCCTCTGACACTTCTCCTGGAACCGAAGCTGGTGCGGAGTGGGACGGGCAGAAGGTTTTGGAGTTGGCTCTTGCAGCTGCTTTTTTGTGCCGGTCACCCCTCCAATGCATGGGAACCCCCGAGTGCTGATGAAGCACAGTCGGTCCCCACTCGACTGCAAACTAGATCAAAATGTCACTTCTGAACGGCTCTGAACCTGGTGGGATTTGGGAATGAGCTGTATAATTCTGGGCTTGCTTGCAAATAAGACTCCTGCCTTTGAGCGTCCTGGAACCGCTCTTCCCAATGAAGAACCTCAAAAAAATATCTCTGTGCAATAGAAAAGTCTTTCTACAGGGATTTTTAATTTGTTTGTGTATGCAAGAAATATAAAACTGTAACAATGTTGGTTTTTTTCCATGCTCACACAATATATTTGTCAACTTAAAATAAGAAGTAGCTATAAAAAGGAAACGCATTGAGATGGGGACCAGAGCTTCTTCTGAACATATCTATAGTGAAGTTCTTTGCATCTCTCTTACTTTGTCTGTGTGTCTCTTGGGGATTATTTTGCTATTGGATTTGTCCCCAAATAATATTTATTATTCTTGTCATAACCAGCCAAAAGGCATAAGTGGAATACAGCTTTCTTCTGAAGTCCTTGTTTTTTCAAAACACCCGCTTTTCTGCGTGCCAGCCTGCAGCTCAGCTCTCTGCCCTGACATTTACAGCCTTTTAAACGGCGTTGTTGAAGCCTTAATGGGACAAACCCTTAGGAAGGGAATCGGGGTGCACGCTGTGCCTTGAGCATCAGTAAGGGGAGGTTCGAAGATGACACCAGCAGTCGATGTGTTTGGTGCAGCCACTTGCTGGACCGTTGCCCAGCGCAAGCCCTTCCCGTGCCCACTGCTGGCCCGCAGGCTGCAGAGGGAACGGTGAGGATGCTCGTGCTCGGTCCCGGCTGGTCCCCGGCCGCTCTTTTGGGGTGCTCAGCATCCTCTCCCTGCCGGCGCTGCTGTCCCTCCCCACCACGCGCTTCAGCTGCAGCGGGTCTGCGTGATGCCGTTACCAGCTACGGAGCTCGCAGTCACCCTGTGCGGGTGCATGTGCAGTTCTCTCTGTATTTTATCTCAATGTATATATTTCAGCTTTTCTCAGTAGTCTGTGGTGGCAGCATCAACTGTTTTCTGAAGTATTTTAATAGCAGAATTGCTTAACAAACCCGCTGTGGCATTCCTCTTAAGACACAGTGCCAGACTACAAAAAAGCCATAAAAATGCCCTGTAATCAATAGAATAAGACAAAAGAGCAATCAATTTCTCTTATTTACTTAATCACATAAAGTTTGATGCCTGACCTTTAAGTCTTTTGGACTATATTAGATTTAGTATCTAATTATCAGTCGCATGAATACTATTGATTTAAAATCATGATGCTGAAGTGATTTGGTTGTCAGAAGAAAAAGCTTTCGTAGTTGTGTATGATGGGTACTGGATAAATTTGCAGGAAAACAAACATTTGGACTGCATAGTATAAAGCTAGTGGAGGAAAAGGTTTTGCGAGGAGAGGTTCTTCTCTGCCGCTGTAGTATTCTGATGCATTTTCCCCCTTAGTTTAAAGAAAGTGCTCGTGGAGCGTGATGAAGCCTGATGAGCGTGTCCAAGCAGGCAGGCGACACGGGTATGAGGGGAGACAATAACGTCGTGGCCACTTTAGCTTCACCACCGTCGTGCCGATGGCAGCTCGAGGGCTCCCTCCCCCCAGGGCACGGCTGCTGGTGATGGGCTGCGCACCCCTGCACCCGCTCCGGGTGATGCCTCACGCAAAATCGAATGGAAGTGGAAAAATAGCAATTACGCTCTGTTTTCATATCAGTCCAAAAACGTGCTTTTCCCCAACTCTTTCTGAATGAGCTCGTACAGAGGAGGGATGGGCAGAAGACACTGAAAACACCCGGCAGTCCCGGTGCCCCGGGCGCCTGCGTCCCCATCACCTCCCGGTCCTCTGAACCCCGCGTCTCTACTGGTCACGAATCACTTCGTAAAGAAGCTACAAACTTTAAAAGCTATATAATATCACCTATATAATAACACTTACAGTGGTTTTTTTTTTTCCTCCTCCGTATTTCTGTAGGCAGTTTGGCTGTTTTGGGGATCCGTGGGGAGCTTTTCTGTCACTCGCATATTCGAGGCACGTAAGCTGGGAGGGCTGGTGCAGACGAAGCCGTCTGCCTCTTGGCCCTCCCTGCAAACTCACCTTTACGTGGGTGTTGGAACAAATGGAGAAACGCGTGTCATGCCTCTGGCAGGGCTGACTTCAGCAAGCGGGTTTGACAGCGTGCATCCCAGAGAGGGGCGATCCTAGACACCCCCAGCCCCGTAAAAGCACACCTCTGCATTGCAGAGAGAGGCTTTAAGGTTTAAATTTAGAATACAGTTGCTTTTGCCATGTTGTTGTGTAACATCTTTAGCGTCTAACACAGGTCGTGTCCTCAGTTCCCCACGTTGCTTACTGTAGGGCATCACAGCAACTGTGCTGGTACATGTTTCCCATCTTCTGGAAGGCTTTAACACCAATAGTCTTGGCTAAGACACAAGAATTTACGTCCTTTTCTCAGGATGGCTCTTTGTGGGCGCTACCATTGACCAGCGAGGTCAGGAAAAAATGGCTTTTTTCCTCTCAGAGACAACTGGGAATATTACTGGTTTCTCAGAATAATTCTACCTCTTCAGGCGTTTGCCCATGATGCATCTTCTAATGATGGACTCTGTATTTACCACCTTTTATCTTCCACCAGTTTCCATTTCTTTTTACAGGATGCCTCGCTATTTTTATATTTCTCTGCCTGAATCCTAAGCAGATTTTAATGATGTTTTCACTCTAGACTCAATTATTTTACTGCAAGTGTTACACAGAACCCCTAGCAGTCTTCTGTGTTGAAGGAAATTTCTGTAAAATATTAGATATATAAAATCTGTCAGATTTAGAAACTTTTTTGTATAGAGTCTGTTAATGCAGCTGGTCCATAAGGGAAAGCATTTTTTTTGGATGCTCCCATTGAATGAGCACATCCCAGGCTCTGGAGCTCAGTATTGGGGGATGCAGCTCAGACTGGAAAAAGGAGCAGTGCTGCTTGTTTTGTTTTTTTCCTTCTGAACAGAAGGGGGAAAAAATAATCTGGTAACAGTTGTGTGCTACCTCTGACAATTACCTTTCTACATGCTGGGAAGGAAATCAGGCACAAAATGCCCATTAAAATAACAGTAGTTCTCATGCCCAATTCCCTGTGCACTTTACTATGTGCACAATTTATATTCAGTAGCATGCTTTGAGAGCATGAGCACGTTCGGAGCAGGAACAGAAGTTACATTGAGACCAGGAGTTAATAACCCATTTTTCACACCTTTCATGCTGTTTGGGATTTCTTCCCAAGCTGTGGCCAAGAGGATTTAATCTGGCTGACATTGCTCTAGCCCTAAAATGAAATCAGTTAAGGATTTTGTGATCTTCCTTACTTTTCGCTATTCTGAAAGCGTGAAAGAAGGAAATTGAAGTAGTTTGTCAGGTGTTTTTAGCTGCTGTTCTCCTGTTACGTGTTCGTTAAAAGGAATCGGAGCGTTGCTGCTTGTAGTCAGGTAGAAAATACTGATGAAGGCAACCGGTGTTTTGCTACAAGATAGATAGGAACGTATAGAACAAGATAGAACGAGGTGATAGGACGAGAGGAAACGGCCTCAAGTTGTGCCAGGGGAGGTTTAGGTTGGACATGAGGAGAAATTTCTTTCCTGCAAGAGTGGTCAGGCCTTGGCACAGGCTGCCCAGGGCAGTGGTGGAGTCCCCATCCCTGGAGGGATTTAAAAGACGTGGAGATGAGGCGCTTGGGGACATGGTTTAGTGGCCATGGGGGGGTTGGGTTGACGGTTGGACTCGATGATCTTAGAGGTCTTTTCCAACCTTAGTGATTCTATGGTTCTATGGTTCTATGGTAAGAGTAAATAAGCTCTGCGTATGTGTATATATATACCTATATATCTCTATAGATATCTCCGGTGGCAAAAACATCTGAGCCCATTTGCATGTGAGGAAAGGGGCAGCTTCTGGTGCCAGCGGCGAGCCCCCGGCCCCGCGCAGCCCCTGTCCCTGCCCGGGGCTCGTTCCTCGCTGCCGAGGGCAGGTCCTGGCTCCCTCTGCCTCCCGAAGGCGTCCTGTGCAGCTGTGCTCAATTCGCACAATGATCCTGGAGCACAAGAAATACTGAGCAGGAAGAAATTAAATCCAAATTGCATTTTTGGGGGGGTTTTAATTTTTTATCAGTCAGTAAGAAAATAAGTTCTAATAAGCAGTATCATGAGATAGTCTGTAATGGTTAATACTTGTCAAGCAAAGCGCTGTTCTCTTCTAAAAATATTGCAGAATGGAAGCAAATGATGTCCCACGTGCCTCATGCATTAGACTTCCCAAGTCCCAAGGGAACCTCATTTTCTAGCAGCAGCGCATTGAAGTACGTAGGCAGAAAGTTTCTTTTGCAATGGCTTTGGTGCAAATTCTGTCCTCCGTGGACACGTTGCTCGGTATCTATAGGGTCGTTATAGTCAGCCTGCGATGCTCTGCCTTACACGAGTAGTTCTTGAGCTCCCATCTACCGTGGCTGCAGAGAGCGGGTGTGTTTCCATGCCTAAAAGGTCTGACACTGGGCTATGACACCTCAAAGCGGATACTTCCTTTTCGGGCAGTTTTGTGACTGTCTAGATGCAATACCTTCATATTATCAGCTATTCTGGAAATCCTATCTGCATATGCAAATAGCATAAGAGGAATTAAAACCTTTTTTTTTTTTTTTTAAATAAAACATGACCAAGGGAGAAGGGAATACTTGCTCTATTTTGGTAAAAGATACTAAGTTTTAAAGACAATAGGTACAACTTTGTTATGACTTAAGATATTAGATCAGCTCTGTGTGCAGAGGAAGGTGTTTGTGTATAAAAATACAGTTGACAAAATCCCAGTTTGACATCCCTTATCAGATTCTCGACCCGTCCAGCCCTGAAGACCTCTCACAGTCTCAGGGGGTCAAGCTGTTTTCCCTTCTGCGGAGGGAAGGTTTCCCGGGGTGGCATCAGCAGTGCCTGGCCTGAGGAGCAGAGATGCCGAGCACCGTCTTCTGCTCGGGTGGGAAAATCTGGGCTTTTTGACCGTCTGTCAGCCCCCGGCGGCTCATGTCATGGTAGCTGAGAGGAAGGGAATGCAAGTAAGAGGACTGAAACAAATGCAAAATTAGTATATTCCATCAGGAATTATTCCAAAGTCTTCCCAATACTGTCATTGACTTCCATGGAGGGTCAAAAGGCATTCAAAGTACCATGGGATTTCTGAGATGTGTTAGAAAGGAAGATTATGGGAACCAGACTTTTGTTATAGCTCTTCTCTCCTAATAGGTTACTAATTTTAGAGCTACTGTTTTGTTGGCTATAAATTAGCTGTATTGGAAGCATTGGAATGATGGCACAATAATGCGGCAAATGGAAATGAAGGATCACTGTAATTAACGCATTAGAAGACAAAGACCCTTTCAAGTTATTCCAGCTGTACCCAGCCCACAGCGAATCAGAGAATTTGGTTGTGTTTATCAGCTTTCATCGAGCTTACGGGCCGTGCAGATCCCATTTTGGCAGGTTGACGTGAAAATCTTTCAGCGGTTTGACCGCACCCCAGGTCGAACAGGGATCGATCTCACCGTCACTCACTGATGGATGGTCTGAGCGCCGGGCTGGAGTGAGAGGTGAATCTCCTTTAATTAAAATGTATGGAAAACTCTGATTTTCTGTGCCTCTCCTGTCCTATATGTGGGAACATTTGCATTTCTGATGATGAAGGGGTGGGGATGTCTGTCAGCAGCTGTCTTCTACTTCATCATCCACGCTTGGCCCTGCTAATGAGCTGCTCTGCCCTGGAGAAGCTGGCTTTGCTAGGTGAGAAAAGTTATTTATTCTCCTATCCCACCTTGTTCACAGCCTTTCCTGAAAAGAAATTGTCAATCACGCTTAATTGCACTAAATGATGTCTGGCAGATCGGTGCAGGAGCGCTGCTGGCTCCAGGCTGAAATGAGCCCTGCGAAAGCGAGCTCTTGTAGTGGGATTGCAGATGAGGATGCAAACCGCATTCCAGCGTGACCTATCAAAGCAATGCGGCATCTTGGGGTAACTGGAAAATGGGGAAACTACTCCCACATTTCTTGGATTTTTTTTTCACTGAAACATTTTCTTTTTTTTTTTTTTTGGCTATGCTACACAGCTTTTCTTTTATCTGTAGAAATAAAACAAAGCCTTTGCTTAGCTAGAAATAAGATTTTCAGTTCCTAGCTGATCTATGCAACTAGTTAACAGGTGAAGTAGGCTAAACCCCGGGAGAAGGTGGTGTTTGCGTTAAGCCTCCTCCCCTCGATGACATTAGGGGGCATGTCACTTCTCCCCGGGGCTGTCCGTCCTGCTGACACGGTCAAGGTCGTGGCTCTGTGCAGAGACCCCAGGTCTTTACGCCTCTCAGGAATTCACAATTCACCTTATTAATTACTCAAGGTTATTTTTCTTTTTTTTTTAAGCCAGTCCACTGAACACTGCAAACATGAAATGATCAAGAAAAATGCGCAACATAAGTTGGAAACGTTGTCGATGCAAACGATCCCCCAAGGGCTCAGGCTGCTTCTTTCTTCACGGGACTGACGAAACATATGAAAAGGAGACACGCTAGACGTGTGCCCATAGGTTTGCTCTTCTGAACACCCATAAACATTGCACAACTTGAAGCATGTTTCACACAAGCATGTTTCACACAAGCAGCGCTTCCCCCAGGGTTTACCCTCCTTCTGGGCACACAGAAGCCACCGGTAATCTTTTTTCCCAACTTACTGAACAGAAATCATGAAAATACCCCTTTCCACCAGGAGTCCTGGTGCAGGGGAAGCTGCAGTACAGGCTTGGCAGTGTTTGCGTCTCTGCTCCCGGGAGCAGGGATGTGAACGCCGCCGGGAGCAAAGGGCTCCTGCCATTTTTAGGAAGACTGATGCGTGGTGAGAGGGGGATGCAGAAGTGTGAGTGCTTAGAATCACAGAATAGTTTGGGTTGGAAGGGACCTTTCAAGGCCATTTAGTCCAACCCCCTGCCCTGGGCAGGGACATCTTCAACCAGATCAGGTTGCTCAGAGCCCCGTCCAACCTGACCTGGAATGATCCCAGCGATGAGGCATCCACCACCTCTCTGGGCAACCTGGGCCAGGGTTTCACCACCCTCATCTTCTTCCTTATATCTATTCTGAATCTCCCCTCTTTTAGTTTAAAACCGTTCCCCCTTGTCCTGCTGCAACAGCCCCTACTAAAAAGCCTGTCCATCTTTCTTATAAGCCCCTTTAAGTACTGCAAGGCCACAATAAGGTCTCCGCGGAGCCTTCTCCAGGCTGAACATCCCCAACTCTCTCAGCCTTTCTTCATAGAAGTGGTGCTCCAGCCCTCTGATCATCTTTGTGGCCTCCTCTGGACCCGCTCCAACAGGTCCATGTCCTTCTTGTGCTGAGGACCCCCGAGCTGGAGGCAGGACTTCAGGTACAGGCTCCTGCAGTTGATGTGGACCCTGGAAGAGGCTGATGGCACCGGCACTGCCAGACTTCAGCCCGCAGCGGGTGTGGAGCCGTATGGCCGATGCACAGAGGATTTGTGGGCACCTCGGTGGTCGCTGGTCCCACCTCTGCCCGACGCCAGGACAGCTGGATCGGGCTGCTCCACTCTTGTCCAGGCAATTTGGGATGTCTCTGAGGGTGGAGGTCCCACGTCCTCTCCATCCCCTGTTCCAGAGTTTGGCTGCCCTCCTGCTGAACGCGTCTTTCCAAATCTCCGACCAGGGTTTCCCACATTACAACCTGTCCCCACTCTCTGTCCTGTGCCCCTCGGAGCAGAATCTGGCCCCGTTGCTCTGTGCCTGGCAGGGACGGGGTGTACAGGGTTGCTACTGGGAGAGCCCTTCCATCAGGAGCACACTGGCGACTTGCTCTGCATGCCCCCACTTTAAATAATAACCGATTCTTGATGAGGGTGTCTTTTTTTGGTGTGTGGAGAACTCCAGAGTACCTTCTCTTGGGCTTTTCTCTTTGGTATCTTACTCTGTTTCAACCAAAGCTCACAGCTGAATTAAGCTGCAGTCACTGATCTCCGCAACAGTCTGTGCCCTGTCCTCACTGCTTATCTTTATTCCTTCAAGCTGCAGCTATCGGTTAATTCAATCAGGATTGATTAGAGAGTCAATGAATAATTAGTTAAACGATTTGTGCTGCACACCGGAAAGCCCCATCTCTGCTGAAGGAGTCCCAGTACTTGCCACTGTTTAAAAAAACTAAAATAAACTGGATATCATGGCTCCGTTGAGCTCAGCCTCTGCTCCGAGTCCCGCTCTGGAGCATCTCTTGCGATTTCTGTGGCTCTGCTGGGAAATCAGGATCTGAAATCAGGAACCAGATACCGTGGCCCTGTGGATATCTCAGTGCTTTCTGGAGTGTTTTGTCAGTTGTGTTATTGAAAGGAGTAAAAAAATTATTTTAAATTTATGATTTTACACTTGTGATATCCCATGAAGGGGGGTATTGTATAAAATATCATATTCTGGAAAAGACTTTTACTTGGTTGAAACAGATCCAAGCAGAGGAAAGAAACTCCTCTAAAGTACTGCCTAGTTCAAAAAGTCTGTTTTTCTGTACTGAGATGAGCCAGACATTTGTGGGGTGTTTTACACTAAAAATATTCATTTCCACAAAGGTAGGGAATACTAGTCCCATAAAAAGATTACATCTCTGAGGATAATATTTTACAGAATCCATAAGCTGGGATACATGGTGGGTTATTGCTTGTCTCCACCAAAAAAAAAAAACAAAAAAAAAAAAACCAAAAAAAGGTAGAAAGTCCATCAATCGCTGAGCTACCATTTCCAAAAGTGATCTTGCAAATACTCCTTTGTTTGCCGTGGATATGGCAGCGATTTTGTGTTATCATAAAACCAAGTTTCCTTCTTGAGCTGCAGGACATCGTACTGCTGTTGGTTTTTAACCTGCCAGCCTTTGGAGCCGGGCGGCACGGGAGACCCCGGGCCCGCAGTGCACGCTTATAACTAATTCCCATCAAATCCTCAAATCCGGTTTTGCTGGAGACCTTGCTCCCGCGAGCCCCCTTGGCGTGGGGATGCTGAGCCCTGGTGCATGGTTTGACCTGTTTAACGATTATAAACTGAGCAAATAGTGCAGCTAGCTCCCCTTCTGACAGGAATTCACGGAATTTTCTTTAGCGTATTCCCTGTTATTTTAAAATTTTTATTTACGCTTAGCAGTGATCACCGATATTTGACACACAATCAGTGCTGTTTGACTGACCAGATCAATCTCACGTTGCTGCTGCTTTCCCCTCACTAGACGTGCGCAGGAGCCCCTGCGGCGTAAATCTTTTTGGTTTGATTATACCAAATTCTCTTTATGTGGACTATATGTTACGACATACGTTAGCGCATCTCTCTGGTTGGCACTTGCTGTCAGTTGGATATATGCCCGGTGCGAATCTGAAATGTACTTTGTGTGGCTGTTATTCCAATAAAACGGAGTTGCTTGGGCTGTTATGGGAATCACGCGGAGGTGGATAACGGGAATGTGGAGGTGAAGCAGAGGAATCTGTCCTCTCTGCTCTCGCTCGGGGTTTGTGTTGACTTTGGTGCGGGTCTAAGGCCGTTTCTTGGTTTGCACTTGAAGCTCTTCAAGGTTTCTAGAAATTTTCTTTTTCAGTCTTGCAATAATTGGTATTTGGAAAAGAAAAAACAAATTCAAATGGCAGAGGGAATGACTGCATGAGAATCCCGGGCTGGGCACAGGGAGATTGGGAGCACTGAGTGCAAGGAACGACTTACCCTCGTATAAAGATATTAATTCAGGTTCCCGGCGGAGTAGGGCTGTACCAGTGTGATGCTGTGCCTGTGCTAATTAGCCAGGTTAATCCTCCGCATTTAATTCAGCTGTGCTAATTATTGTAGGGCCTGTGATGCAGCTGTTCTGCTCCCAGTTTCTGACCCCGCTTGCTCCGCTCCGGGTACCCGCAGCCCCGGCAGTGATGCTTGGGGCACGTTCCCCAGAGCTCGGTGGCTCTTCCCTGTGGGGATGCGCCCAGCTGTGTCTGCAGGCTCGGCAGCTGGCGGTCTGCATCAGCTCCGGTGGAAAGTTACCTTTGGGGGAGAAAAGGAAAAAAGCAAAGGAAAGAGAAGGGAATGGGGAGAAACCTTTCCTAGGGGCTGTCCTTCTTCTTTCCCCTCAAAATTTCATCCTGGTTTGCTTAGTTAGAATCATAGAATAGAATCATAGAATCACGAAGGTTGGAAAAGACCTCTAAGGTCATCGAGTCCAACCGTCAACCCACCCCCCCCCATGGCCACTAAACCATGTCCCCAAGCGCCTCATCTCCACGTCTTTTAAATCCCTCCAGGGATGGGGACTCCACCCCTGCCCTGGGCAGCCTGTGCCAAGGCCTGACCACTCTTCCAGTACAGAATTTTTTCCTAATGTCCAACCTAAACCTCCCTTGGCGCAATTTGAGGCCGTTAAGTTGCAGACTGGCGGTGGTTTCACCCAACGCAGAGGCTGTAATTTGAGGAACATATGCATCTTCTATTCTGGAGGTGGCTTACTTTGGGGACTGACATGTGAGAACCCAGATTCAGATGAACAGCAGGTCTCAGGGCTGACAGACTTAAAAATAACCCCTAAACCCCCACTACCTGGCTTGTTTCCCTCCAGAATAAATGTGGAAAAAAAGGGTTTTTAATATGCAGTAGCACTCACCAGGGCAGAAGCTGATGTTAGGATGGTTAGGCAATACGAATTTGTAGTCTCTTATTTTCAGGTTCAGCAGGGTGGGCTTGCCAGGGTGAGAGGGAAAAGGAGCCTTTGGAGGAGGATGTGAGACAGCATTAGAGATGCTGGAGTGGACTCTGCCAGCACGGTGGAGAGCATGGAAGAGCAAGGGATTGCCTGGGGACCTGACGAGGTGACATAGGAACAGCCACAGAGAGCAGCAGGTTTTAATCCAGGATGAGAACATCTTTCAACCCCCCTGGTTTTAACTGTGCTGCATGATGCTGGGTGCTCTGCAGAGCTGTAAAACCAAAGCCACCCATCGTGCTGCTGCAGACGCGTTGCCCCTCGCCTGCGGCCATGGGCTTCCAGGGCAGTACGTGCCCCGCGAGCTCTCCCTGCCACTCCGTATTGCCCAGGAAAATACACACCAGTGCCTGCAGTTACCGATGTAATTCATCGCCTTGGGGCAAGGGATCTTGCTGCCTTCTGGTGACTGCTTCGGGAACTGGTGCTGCTGCTTGGCAGCCAGATCCCAAAGGGTGCTGGCACGCAGGGAAATGATCTGGACGAGGGGATCGAGTGCTCCCTCAGTCAGTTTGCAGATGACACCAAGCTGGGCGGGAGTGTTGATCTGCTGGAGGGCAGGAGGCTCTGCAGAGGGACCTGGACAGGCTGGATCGATGGGCCGAGGCCAATGGAGGAGGTTCAACAAGGCCAAGTGCCGGGTCCTGCCCTTGGGCCACAACAACCCCAGGCACCGCTCCAGGCTTGGGGAAGAGCGGCTGGAAAGTGCCCAGAGGAGAAGGACCTGGGGGGGCTGGTCGACAGCGGCTGAACACGAGCCGGCAGCGTGCCCAGGTGGCCAAGAAGGCCAACGGCATCCTGGCCTGTATCAGCACTGGTGTGGCCAGCAGGAGCAGGGAGGGGATCGTGCCCCTGTACTGGGCACTGGGGAGGCCGCACCTCGAATCCTGGGTTCAGTTTTGGGCCCCTCACGACAAGAAGGACATGGAGGGGCTGGAGCGTGTCCAGAGAAGGGCAACGGAGCTGGGGAAGGGCCTGGAGCACAAGTCTGATGGGGAGCGGCTGAGGGAACTGGGGGTGTTCAGCCTGGAGAAGAGGAGGCTGAGGGGAGACCTCATCGCGCTCTGCAACTGCCTGAAGGGAGGTTGGAGCGAGGGGGGGTCGGTCTCTTCTCCCAAGTAACAGCGATAGGACGAGAGGAAACGGCCTCAAGTTGTGCCAGGGGAGGTTTAGGTTGGACATTAGGAAAAAATTCTTTCCTGCAAGAGTGGTCAGGCCTTGGCACAGGCTGCCCAGGGCAGTGGTGGAGTCCCCATCCCTGGAGGGATTTAAAAGACGTGGAGATGAGGCGCTTGGGGACATGGTTTAGTGGGCATGGGGGGGTTGGGTTGACGGTTGGACTCGATGACCTTAGAGGTCTTTTCCAACCTTAGTGATTCTGTGATTCTATGAAAGACCTTTTGCATCAGGGCTGTGGAGATGGCTCTTCTCCTTCTTGAACACTGAAATACCTAATATTCCCTGCTTACCAGGGACCACACTGTGCAAGATATGTATAAAGACTAAAGCAACTTTCTAAGAAATAGTCTCTAAAGGAGACAGTTTCCACGACATTAATTTTTCTTCATTGTCTTTTTAAATTTAGAATATATGTAGAAATATTTTAAGCTCAAGAGTAACCAGTTCCCATAAAGAAATAAACTCACAGCCCAGAAAGATAAAAAAATTAGGAAGGTGCTCAAACAAGCAAAACATCAGACATGGTGAAATAAATATTAAATACGAACATAAAAACTCTAGGACCTCAGCACAGGATTTGTGCAAACACTCATGCGCCGGTGGAATTTTAAAAATTAAATCAAGGAAACCTTAATGTTTAAACAGTATGTTTAAAATTTAACCTGTGTATTTCTTTCAGTCTTCCATGCTGCTCGGCAGCTGGCTTGCTTAATGCCCAGACGAGAGCGTTCCTCCGTGTGCAACCAGATGCTGTTATTTCCCCCCAGTACAACCCAAACCAGTATAACCAGTGGCAGACTGCACTGGGGGGCTTGTGGGGAGGTCCTGGGCTCTCTGGTAAAGCAGAGATGCGCAGCCTGGACCCCCAGGGATGCTGCTGCTAATGGCTGGGCTGGCGGGGGGTGCTGAAAAGCAGAGACGTCACCCGGCGAGGTTTATCCATTAAAGCGGGTCACAAGAGGCATTACGGGTAAGCCAGGAGGGCTTACGCTGGGCTGGGATCAAGCTTGGAGCCTTCCTGGAGAAAAGCCGCTCCTGGACAACACGTGTCCCTGCAGCAGCGGAGGAAAGGGCTCAGCCGCCGCAGGGAAAGCGCCTGCAGACGGCTTTTAGGAGGACTTAAAAAATAGAAATCTGCACTGGCGTGGGGCGTATCTGGTTTGTTGACCTTTAACGTAGCAGCGACCTCTGGGATAAAAATATACGCTTGCCTTAAATTTTTAATATACACACTGTGTTCGAAGAGGAATTCTGAAACTTTGCAGGAGACCTTTCCCCCCAAATTACCATGTGACATTTTCAGTATTTTCTGTTAAAACATAGTAAAATAAATACACTTTTCACACCTTCTTAACAACTTCCCAAAGAAACAGGCAAGAGTCCAAGAGGACCTAACTGGGGAAAATCCTTTAAGATGATGTTAAGCGTTTATAATTGATGCATTCATTTGCAGATCAACTTTAATTAGTAAGTGGTTGTACTTCCAGACTGAACATCTCTTGAGCCCGTTCGCGGCGCTGGCAGAGCTGCTTTGCCGTTCAGCAGGGGCTCGCTTTGCCATCCTGAGTGCTGAGGATCTTGCTGGTTTTCACCCGGGCGCTTAAGCAGGGAGCGAAGGAGGGGTTTGGACGCTGAAGGACCAAAACACCTGAATCCCGCACGCAATATTGCGCATCCTGAAAAGGCCCAGCTCCTCCAAGGGCTGCGCTGGTCTCTCTCCCCCTGTGGCAGGGGGACGGGAAAGTCCCCATCACCTTTTCTGTAGCGCAGCGTGTCCCTTCCCCGCTGCTCTTTCCCCTCTCGCAAGCTGCGTTGCTTCTTCTAATATTTACGATGTAGAAGAAATATCCTTTAATCCTGCGGCGCGTACCTTCCCGTGACTGCCCTTGGTGCCGCCTCCGGCGCACGGGGCTCTTCGGGTTTTCTTGTGCAGAGTCGTTTGCTCGGACAGAGCATCGCTTCCTTCAGCTCCGGGTTTCTTTTGATGTGTCGCTACTGACCTGCTGTTTTCATCTAGGTATGATAAATCGTAAATAGATAATTTCCTTGAATCATAGAATAGAATCACTAAGGTTGGAAAAGACCTCTAAGACCATCCAGTCCAACCGTCAACCCAACCCCCCCATGGCCACTAAACCATGTCCCCAAGCGCCTCATCTACACGTCTTTTAAATCCCTCCAGGATGGGGACTCCACCACTGCCCTGGGCAGCCTGTGCCAAGGCCTGACCACTCCTTCAGGAAAGAATTTTTTCCTAATGTCCAACCTAAACCTCCCTTGGCACAACTTGAGGCCGTTTCCTCTCGTCCCATCGCTGTTCCTTGGCAGAAGAGACCGACCCCCCTCGCTCCAACCTCCCTTCAGGCAGTTGCAGAGCGCGATGAGGTCTCCCCTCAGCCTCCTCTTCTCCAGGCTGAACACCCCCAGGTCCCTCAGCCGCTCCCCATCAGACTTGTGCTCCAGGCCCTTCCCCAGCTCCGTTGCCCTTCTCTGGACACGCTCCAGCCCCTCAATGTCCTTCTTGTCGTGAGGGGCCCAAAACTGAACACAGTACTCAAGGTACCTGAGAGAAGAAACACTACGCTTACGCTCTGAGGAGGTAAACACGGAGCTGTGCAAGCCCTTCACAGCCAACTTTGCTGAGGAAGGCTTAAAACGGGGCAGACTTGGAAATGCAAAACCCAGGAATAAAGCTTACAGCTTGGAAAAACTGGGTATTAATAACGTTCAACCATACGTACGCTGATTTCCACAGAGAGAGATAAAATTATACAGCTAGAGGCGAGTTTACACTCGTTTTGCACATCTGCTTAACAGGCGGTGGAGTCTCACCCAGCACCTCCTGCCAGAGCCCGCTCTTCACCCAGCTGGATCCCATTGCTAAGGCGACGTAATCACCCGTAAAGCCAGGCCGCAGCGTCGAATTTGGTCAGTCTGGCGTTAGTCTCGGTTTCCGATGGGCAGTGGTTGTCCGGCCCCGCGTGGGTGAGCTGCGCTCAAGACCAGAGGGGATTTCTTGACTCCCTTTTCCCACCCCCGTGCTCGCTGTACCTGGTTGTCCAAGGATTGCTGCTTTTCAACACTTCCAGCTCTGGTCCAGGGATGAGTATACCTAAGGCAGAGCTAAGATGTGAGGTTTTCTGATTGTTCTTTTGAGGGGAAAAATATTGATGGAGAACATATAGAACTTGGTAAAGATTCAAGGCCAGTATCTTTAGTATACAATAAATGAGCAAAATAAATGTCTTTGCAGAAAAGTTTACAATTGCTCTAAAATTTCCCAGCCCAGGTGAGGCTGGATCAGCTCCTTTCAGATGCTGAGTTTCCTGAAGCCTTTCCCCAAATTTTTAGCGTGGGAGCTACAGAAAACAAGGTGTTAAATGTCAGGGGCCCTGAAATCTCATGTGCAGAACTGTTGTCATTTAAATAAAACCCCACAGTTCTCTCCATGGTACAGTGCATCAGGAACATGGCATCTTCGGTAAAATGGAGAAAAGCAGCCTGATGTTCATACTAATGAATGAAGTATTTCTGAAAATGGAATGAAACTATTCCGAAAATAGAAAGGTCCTTTGGCATTCCTGGCTGCAATCTCTTTAAAAGGGTAGAATCACATCTCGAGAGCAAACACAACAGCATTTTGTGTAGCTGGGTGCGGATCTGCTGCTCTTGGGCAACTTTAATGACGCCGGTGCCCCGTCAGCCATCGCACGGCGTGGGCTCGGGACCTCCCAAACCCGCCGAGCCTTTCTGCCCTGGCTGCTGCTCATCACCTTCTCCCTCCCTTTTCGGTCCAAACCTCAGCCTATTCTGTACTTACCTGCTTACCTCAAAATAAATTAGGGACAAGTGATTTATTTGGATATGGACACTCAGACAATTCATATACGAAGGACACACATGAGAGAACATAACCTAAATTTTAATTATGTGAGTAACTGTGGTGCTTTGAACAAGCATTTAGAGCCAGAAAATGAATAGTCTGAGTTATTTCATCTTCTTAATTAACATTAAAAATGTATTTTTATTAAGAGTCACTTAAAAGGTTGACTTTAAAATAGGTTCTGCCATTTGCTATAATTTTTCAAACCAATATGGTAGAATTGCAGCAGATCAAGCCCTTTCAGCCTGCATAGGAAAATCTTCACTTTTTAATGTTGCTATGTCTTAATTCACTTGTCATTTTTAATAAGCATTTTGAAGCTAAGAGCAGTTGTTCTTTGCATGGCAGCTCCTAATGTTAGATTGCATTTTCTTGCAAAAAGTTAAAAGGGAAGGTTATTTGGAACATTTAAGGTTTTTTTTGCTGTTTCCTGGCAGTTTCTAATTCCAGCAAAACATTGATCTTTGTTTTATGTTCTCAAAATTATCTTAGGGTTATTTGTACCCACAGCTGAGAGTGGTTTAAGTTCTATCTGTACAGAACTAGTACAATAAGTACAATTAATTGTGCATTTGTACTTCTAAGGAATGATATATTTTTGTTTGGAACAAATAGTGTCCCCAGCGCACAGTTAATTTCCTGCCTTTTCCAGCGTTTTAGCCAAATGTTCGTGCAACGCTACATACGCAGAGCCAAGGATAAAAGCAAGGAAAAACAAAGCCAAAAGCCAAACAACTGAAATTACAAAAATAGAGTAAGTCAAACGTTAAAAGAAAAAAAGATCGGCGAGCAGAGCCAGGCACCCAGCAATGAGCCAGCGGAGCCTGCGAAACCACCGTTCGTCACCTCCCGCCTTTCTGATGTGCAAAACCCGGGGTTGTTCCGAGTTTTCCCAAGGTTTGCAGCCTGATGAGGAGTGGGAAAGGCGCTGCCCATCCCTGCAGCAGTACGCTTTCAAGAACAGAGAGAAAAGGTCAGATTGTATTTGTAAGTTCTGCAACCTCAGTGTGCTGCCGTTGGCCGCCTGTCACCAAAAATGGCATTATTGCCCACCAAAGCGCTGCTTGGCCTGATATAAACCAGCGCAACGAAAAAATATTTAATTTCACGGATTTCAGTCACTCTGCTTTCCCTTCCTCCCCCTCGTCCCCACACCCCTTCTGCTGCCCCTTCTCCCCATCTTCTGGCATAAACCCCTGTTTCTTCCCTTAGAAGAGACCGAACTGCAGGACCCTTTGGTCTCTCAGTTCTTTGGGGCCGATTACACTGGATCTCTTCGCCTTTCACCTTTTTTGTTGTTTTGCATATGATATCTGGATGCAGAAGACTTGTGCACAGCTCTACAGATGTGTTTATGCCTGGCAATGGTAATTATAACTTGGTTATGGCTCAGAGAACAAGCTCGTTGCGGAGTAAGAGTTAATTTTAAATATTTGAAGCCACGGAGCAGCAGCGGTGAAGACGCCGGGTGAGGATGCTGAGCACCGGCCCCAGCCCAGCACCTGCTAGCAGACAACTGAAGAGGTTCCCATCATCTTAAAAGCCTTCATCTTTCTCCTGGAGAGCCAGCGTGCCATGGTTTAATGCAAGGCTCGGCGTTAGGCTTTCATGGGCAGCGTGAAACGCATCCCCCCCACAGGAGGGGAGCCCCTTCCCAGCATCACCAGTGCAAACTGTGCCCCAAACTGGTGTGGTCAGAGGCTGATGCCTGGGAGCACGGTGGGCAAAAATGAGAAGGAAAAGTGACCCCACAGATCTTTGACTCCTGTACTGTCTCAGCAACTAATGAAAAACAGCACCATGCCCAAGACTCTTTTTTTTTCAGGCCCTTAGAGAATAATCACATTAAAGTAGGTCTCATAAATAATTCACCACTGCTTACTTAATAACTTTTTTGTGCAAAGGCCAATTATCAAAACAAACATTTAGCTTTATGTAGATCACTAAATGAAAAAAGTCATCTCTATGACATGTATTATATGTTTTCATTTATAAATTGTGCTACCAAATACAACTTCAGGTGCTTCTCTCTGCACCATTCTTAAAATGTTACATTAAAAAAAAAATTAAGAACTAACCTGCCAAGATAGACAAAAGAACTTTAAAAATTATTATGGCCGGTTTTGTTTCTAGATTAATGAAACTTAACAGTAATGCAACGGTTATTTTACTGGCTCACATAAATCCAACTTTTTGCTCTTGTTAATAAGGCACCACAATTAGGTGTTACAGATGGCTGCCAGGACATGCCTGATCCAGCACTGGGGAGACTGGAGCACGTGGCTTCGGGGCTCGACAACCAGCATTTCCCCCCCTGTACTAGAGCCATGGCAGCAAAGGGGGTCCAGGGAGCTTTAGGACGAGGAACTGAGGTGGTCCCTGGGAAGAACGGTTAGGGCAGATGGGTTAAACCCCCCTGCATTTGGACTCAAGCAGCCTCCAAGTAGACGTTTTCCAAGGATCTCTGCCAAGGTAAGTTCAGTATAAGTGGTCTTTTATCAGGGGAAGAAGTGAGATGCTTGACTCCAAAAATAGCAGAGTCAGAGAAGCTTTCATGTACCAACGAGGTCAAGAGAGACAACAGACCGCCTTGAGCTACAGCGATGGACAGTGGCACCTTGCTGAGGCTCCTGGGGGGAAGATGCCTCCAGCAGAAGAACATCTCATGGAGTGACCTGCTTCCGGAAGGCAGTCTCTGTATTTCTTTAACATCCAGCGAATTGAGCTCTGCATTTAGAAACTTTTTACTGCTGTGGAGGTGGCGGTGGAGCAGGTCCTGTCTACCGCTGAACTGGGTCAAACAATGCATGGAGAAAAACCATGCCTGGAAAATACAGATCTCCTTCCAGGGCATGGATGGACTTGTTCAAAATTACTTGCTGCATAGTGGATCTGTTCAAGCAATCCATAGCACAGCATTGCCTGAAAATTGTCTTTCTCCAAGAAAAACTAATAGCATAGAGTTTTGAAGTTAAATCTTGACCAGCTTTTCTCTGGCTTAATGAAAAAAAATCTGCATAATCTGTTTCTTTTTAGTTAACCGATTCCCACAAGAATTTGCATTTCTCTTAAAAATACTTTCTGTTTTATAATAAAGCTTTGTGAAAAGCAAGTCAAAGTTACCAATTCTAAGCATGCTTTGTTCTAGCATTCATAAAACCAAGGTATTTCAAGTGCATTCTAAATATATTTTTAAAAAAGCTCTCCTCACTGATGCACGTGGGCATGGTTCAGTATCTGCAAAATATTCCCTGGAGCCTCCCCACAAGAGTTCAGGTAAATGTCATCAACCGAATCTTTGCTTTATTAGATTATCTCATTGGTAGCTGGCTTTATAACACACATTGCCAAATCCCTCTTCTATATGAAAGCGAGATCTGAATCGTTTCAAATTTTAACCTAGATGTGGGTTCATGGAAAGGTGTATCTTTAAAGTTTTATGGCTTTAGTGTTCAATGCTCAGAGAACTCCTTTGACTTCAGTAAAAAGCGATGGGATTTGAGGGAACTTCTGCTTTCCTAGATGAGAGATTCAGTGTGATTTAAGTGGCTCTGTTGATCTTGCAGAAGAGCCTCTCAAACATTATTCACTCCTCTGAGAAATATGCGATTGTTGAAAGCTGTTAGATTTTTACCATTATTGTTTTGGTTGTCTTGTAGAAGGATTAATTGCCCTGTTTTACTGATCACAAATCAGTATCACAAACACTACGTTCTGTAATTGCATTTCATGTAATAATTTATAGTTTCTTTAGTAAGAATATGGCTTATGGGTTATAAAACAGAAGCGATATAAATATTTAGCTAATGGATTTTTCTAAGCCACTGCAAAAATTTATTTGCATTATAACTTCTCCAGACCATCCATTTCTATAGTTGTTATCCATTTCCCAAGTAAAGCAACATGATTTTAATCAAGTCCATCTGCTAGAGCTTAGAAAGGGCAAGGAATGTGAAAGAGAGGTGGCTTATTTTACAAATACATATTTGGATACATAGCAGTATACCTGACGTACCACCTATTGGTTTTGGACCAATTTCCAATTTTGGACCGTTATTTCCTTGCAGATATTCCTGTGTTGTCCAGCTGAGGAAAAAGGGCAGCCAGGCAGCATGGCCAAGTCCTAATTGTCTTGTCCCGACACGCAATTAGGTTGAGGATGAGCTGCTGGCTAACGGGCTGGGCAGCACCCTCAGCCCCCGCGAGTCCTTACCATAGACTGACATGCTCCACATTCCCCCAGCCGAAACCCACACTGCCAACTCGCTATAATCCCACAGCAAAGGTATTTTAACACACATGTTTTTATTAAAGATGATGGGGGCTAATTTGCACCGTCTTCCTTCCCCACAGCTAGTGCCGAAGCCCGTGTGCCGGCTCGGGTCGCCCACCCCGGGGAGACGCTGGAAGGTGGCGGCGGTTCCCAAGCCCCTGCTTGCGATACCCTACGCCCGCTGGACTGTCGCTTGAAATCAGGGCAAAGACAATTATTTTGAACTTCTCATTGCTGGAAAGTCTCCTTCCTGAATGCTGTGCTCTAACCCTGGGATAGCTGTCCAAAGGGCACGGTTTCCAAGAAAACCGCAGCGCTCCTTTTAACCAGCCACAAGCGTAGCAATCCTTACGGCTTTCGCTTGCAATTTGGTCATTGCTTCACCCTTTGTGCAGCCTGGCTGTGTGTCTTCCCTGATAAAACGTTTCCTGGTTCAGCTGCTTCACTCCTGCTTATTAACTCATCCTTTCTGGTCCTGCTCAGTGCTGCTTTACGGCCTCAAGTTGCGCCGAGGGAGGATTAGGAAAAAATTCTTTCCTGCAAGAGTGGGCAGGCCCTTGCACAGGCGTCGCAGGGCAGTGGTGGAGTCCCCATCCCTGGAGGGATTTAAAAGCCGTGGAGATGAGGCGCTTGGGGACCTGGTTTAGTGGGCATGGGGGGGTTGGGTTGACGGTTGGACTGGATGATCTTAGAGGTCTTTTCCAACCTTAGTGATTCTATGATTCTACTTCGTCTGTATTGTATTTGGGAAAGAAGGTGAGAAGTGTTTATGCAGGTCTTTTCTTTGGTCATCCTCTTTGGGATTGTGTTTGTAACACTTTGTATTGCTCAGAAGTGTAAGTGTAAGACAGGAACTCTCCTGTCCAAAATTCAAGTGCTTGTTCCCATGCGACATGTCAAGGCCAGCATGTCCTGTTACACGGAGAGGCTGTTTGCCCATCTCACGCTCCTCTCCGTCACCTCCTGAGCATGTGCTTTAGTCATGTCACAACACTTAAGGTATGCTTAGTCTGTGGCTGGCACTATTCATGACACGATGCAGAACATCTGCCTTGGGCTCACACGATTGATGCACTCCACTTGATGAAACTACCTGTGTCATCAAGAAGATGCTTATAAAATTGTTTGTTTATTAAGTTTGGACTCTGTGATCTTAAGAGTCTTTTCCAACCTCAATGATTCTATGCTTCTATGATCTTTGGAATCCACCTACACGTATGCATCTGGCTAGCTCTGTTTTCCTTTGACATGGCCAAGCTTACACAGACTGATAAAACTTCAGCTATGGCACAGACATTTTGGGCAAGTTGTTAAAAGGTGTTGCAAATTAATTAATATTTACCAGCAACAAGGATGCTGTGCATCGAACTTGTTTGGAGAACTTAATTTTATTTCACAATCTGGACTAAGAAGGGGTCTCCAAGATGTGCTGTCATCTGTCACCTCCCACCCAGACGCTCTGCCATCGGTTCCATAGGATTTAGAAAATATACCAGAAACCATATGCTAGCCTAAGTATAAGACTCATTAACTGAAAATGCCAGCAGAAATGATCAGCAGAATTCTTTCTCATCTTTATTTTTGTTGTCTTCTCTTCTGACTCCTTCATGTTCAGTTTCAGTGTTCCTATCTAGGTTAGGTGTTTGGGGATTTCTCTCTCTCCTACTGCGATTTCTTCATGGCCGAGTTTCTTTTCTAAAGACAGCCTTTCTGTCTCTGGCTGATAAGGCATGTTTTTGGAAGATCAAGTGGGGTTTCTTCCTTTCACTCACCTTCTTCTTCCCCAGTGTCATTTCTCTCCACTGGCCAGTTATCTCTTCCTCTCCAGAGAGCACGTCTGTCTTTTCTTTCCCTTCTATTTTCTTCTCCGTGCTACCGCTGTTATCTACAGTTCACTTTGTCTCGTATCTTTATGAAAGTGTTTACTCCCACTTTTCTTCTTTTTCCCTTCAGCCTGCATTCGTCCAACCTTTTATTCCTCTTTTGTTTATATCTTATTGATATTTCAAGTTAAGTAAAAGTTTACTGCTTTTGCTTAAAAGAAGTCGATCTGACTGGGTTTGCAAGGCCTTTTGGTGCAGGACTATGTCACAAATGGACCCAGAACAACCTACGGTGTCAAAAATAAGATTATTCACAATTTGGTGACTACATGTGACATGAAACCAAATCGGATTTTTTTGTGTGTGAGTTTAACTTTATATCCCCTGCTTTCTTGGCCAACAGTCCTAAAAGCCCTCTTTGTTTCGGAACGGCCATTAGCGGGTATCCCCATCTGCTCTGAGGACATTCCGGGTACTGGCTGAACGTGGTTTCTCTGCGATTGCTCAGTAGCTGGAGATACGACTACCCACTTACTCTCCACCCTTAGGCTAACACGACCATTTCGCAGCACCACCACCTCGTCTCACGCAGATATAAGGTACCTACGGTTACTCTGGGAAAAAATGAGACAACGCATGGAGTACCACACATGGGGTGGCAGGAGGTCCGTGACCACCTGCTCTCTGTGCCTATGAACCGCTCCAGAAAATCTGCAAAGGGAAATCTGGAGAGTGATTTCCAGCATTCTGATCTGTATCAAGTGGATGCCATTTGTACAACTCGTAATATTAGGGGTGGATAAGATCCATCAAGAAAAGCTGGTAAAAATGCCTCCCATTTTAAAGCTTTATTGCTGTGTTCAAAAGTTGGTATTCTGACAAAAATGTTGACGAACTCCAGGAATTCATATATTTTTCTGCTCTTAACTTGGTTTTTGCGTTACATTTTATACCAAATTAATTTATCGGTTTATATGCATATACAGGTGTATGCACATACCTGTGTATATGTGCATATATGAATGTTTTAGATACGGATAACCGTAAACAGGTTTTTTGTTTGCTTTTTTTTTTTTCCCCTGTTCATATGACTTTGGACTATTTAAGTGATAGAAATACGACTTCACGGGCTTCTGCATAGGCTTACGGTTACATAGTTGGGCTGAGTGTTTCAATTGTCATTGCGGTATCTTCAGGAGCAATTCCCACTGCGGTGGTGTTGGAGAGATTGCACGAATCGCCGTGAGAGGGAGCAGACCTTGTATGATACGTGTGTTTGTACCGCGTGCCAAGATGACCCCAAATGGCAAGTCTTCTCCAACTAGTTTTTGAAAACAATCGTTAGTGAGCAGTATCCTCAAACTCTTGTGGTGTTCTGAAAATTGCTGATTTATCAAAATTAAATCATGATAGATACTTATTTTGTTTATGAATATGTTTATCACCATAGCTATAAAAACACGTATACTGTTACAGAATTGTAGAAAACAAGAATAAGTACAAAGCGATGTAGAGCAGCTTACTGGCCACAGTATGCGGAATAAACAAAGTTAGTGATGAATTTTTTTAACAATATTTTGTATACTTAAAGGAAATCAACATCTACATTGTTTCACATCTGCAGTATTGCCTTTTCTTGTATTTTCTGGTAAATTTTGATTTAGTAGCTATATTTTTCAACACCTCTGTTAACATTTAACAAAAAATTAATAGCTAAATATAGTAACTTCTGTTGACTCCTAGCTATCCTCCATGCAATTTCTACAGCTGTGGCTGTAACGTGTCTGTAGTCTGTGCCGCATGCAAACAGGTTTCAAATGATTACATTTCCCTCTTTATTATTCCATTCTGTTTCCCTTAAGCATTTCAGATATATAATTTGGGGACTAGGTCTAGTTTTTATTTTATATCCAGTAAAATACCTGTCAAGTGTCTCTTTGAGTACCTTTGCACAGAAGAAAACAAAGAACCAACATACAATTATCAGTATTTAGCTTTCTCATAAATAACTAGCTTAAAACAGCTAACAACTGGCTATCTGTTTCTAGGATAGTAGTGAAATACCAGTCTCCAAACATGTTCTCGCAGCATATTAAAGGATGTTTAGCTTTTTTTTAGTCACACCCAGTAGCCACTGAATAGATCAAGAAGTGTTTACATTTTGTTCACTATTCACCTTCAACTCCATGTAATTAAACAGGAGGGGGATGTAATATATTCATTTGGCAAGAAAATTCTATATTCTTTTGAAGTGATGAATGATTCAGCAAGGCACTATCACAGTCGGTAACAGTTTTGCTAAGCTGTCCTACCCTCCACTGTCACGTTATCAAAATACACTGCAATAAAGGACACTTTGCACTTGCCATTTTATACTACTAGCCCACTAATATTCTCTCTAACGCATAGTCCATACATTATTTAATATGCCTGTTGCTCAGATTCTCTGCTTAGATTGCTTTATAGTTTAACTTCATCATTAGCTACCTAAGAAGTTTCCATATACAGAATTATTTTAATTAAACAGACCCTTTTTATGTCTAAAGCTCTTTTTCTTTTATAATGCAGCCTTTTTTTTTTTAATCCTACCCTATGTGAAATCAAATCTCAGCTGTAGACAGAGTCGGAAATTAATCCAATGTCTGAACGGGCATGGCATGGAGACTAAATTACATTCCTACACCTTTGACATATTATCTGACTGTGAACTTGTAAAAAAGTTGGTGGGCAGTAGGTCCTGGCAATGTCTGAAAAGCATATACGTATATAAGACTGTATAATCTCTTTTTTGTATTTACTTTTGCGTCCGTGGGGTAAGACAGTGCCATTGCCTCTGTTTTACAGATAAGGGAAAAGTACTTAAAGAGAGTATTCCCAAGGGTCAGCCATGGCCTGCAGGGACTATTGTTCCCAGTCTTTTTGTGTAGATAATGGAAAGTGCTCTGAAATATGTTTCGCTAGAGCTCTTATCCCTCCATTTCCTAAACCTAGCTTTGTGGGCCACCCTTCCACCTGCTGCCAAATGGCTTGCCAGAGTTGCCTGTGAAATCTATGGAAACGTGAGGAATTGCAGTGCGGCCCCTGCACAGCTGTCCTGGTTTCGGCTGGGATAGAGCTAAATTTTTTCCTAGTGCTGTGTTTTGGTTTTAGTATGAGAAGAATGTTGATAACACACTGATGTTTTCAGTTGTTGCTAAGTACCCTGCTAGTCAAGGACATGCAGCTTCCATGTGTGCGTGTAGATGAGGTGCTTAGGGNGCCCCCTAACTTTTGCTCTGTCTTTCCTCAGTGCACTTGTTTTGCTAAGGAAAGGAAGAAGAGCTGAGTTGAAGTAGTTGAGTTGAATCGTGCCACCAGCAATTTGTGATAAAGCAAAGTTGTGGGCACACACACCTGTGCACGCTCAGTGCAGTGTCTGGAACTGCCGAGTGGCACATGCACCACTCTCTTTTTTGACTTCTGCAAAATGCCCTAGGCTTTGCAGTCAGATATGTTTTCATGTACACAGGTAGCAACAGAAAATGAAAGAAGTGTCGCGCTTTAAGTTCAAATGATTAAAAAGGATGCATTCCAACAGGCAAAAATATTTCCATAAATATTTTCAAAATGTGGGGAATAAAAATTTCTTAGCCACCCCCGTTGTAGCAGAGTTTGGACAAAACAGGTAGCTCATTCTGGGTTCAGAACAGGCACAGAAATTTGCGTCCAAAATGTAATTTGTTTAGATGACGTTAAGCTCCTGAAAACACAGAATCAGAATTAGATGCCTTCTCAACCATAACCACGGCACTGCAGTCATGACGCTAGAATATGCTGGAGCACAAGTACTTTAGACAAACATAACAGGCTGAACAAACAAGCAAGAAACACTCCACATGCATAAAGGAAGCAATTTGTAAGCATTCGTGTTTTCCAGCAAGGCACAGAAAGCAGTCCCCAGTCAAAATGATCAGCAATAACTATTTCACAGAATTTAAATATAGTAGTGTGTCCCTGACTATCAGTACTACAGCTGTCGCTTTGTCATTGCTTGTAGTATTTTTTTTTAGCTCTTCTTTTCCTTATTTCATTTGAAAAAGAAAACCTTACTTTTGGCTTTACGTTTCATTTAATTGCAAATCTACATTGGTGATTCTCTGTGTAGACGTTCAGCATGGAGGTACGTGATTCAGAAAGGTCTTCAGCCCTGACACTGGTGTAGCAGATGATAAACTAAGAGTTCTCCCACGTGAGGCGTGACTCGGAACACTGCTTTTCTCAGCCACCTTGTCCACATGCTGCAATGTCCACCTTTTATTTTTCCAAATATAAAGTTGTTCTTTTTTTTCTGTTTTGCAGAAAATAGGGCTCAGCTAGGCCCAGTAGTAATGATATAATGATGCAGGAGCAGCAAAATGAGCAGAAATGTATTTCATTCCATAGGATTCAAATTAAACTTTAAAATTGTACTATGCAACTCAAGGATTAGTATTTATGCTGATTTGGAGGCCTATTACAATCAGGGATTGTAATATGCATCATAGATGTCCAAAGATACATTTTAACCTAAAACATTTATGCCACATCATTGCTGAAGAGATTGATTTGCTTTATTCTATTCTCTTTAGTTGATTTTCCCAGCCATCAGTGAATTATTTTTGTTTTGTCTTGAGTGTCATATTAAATTTCTTCTACGCAGTCATTTTGATGTGCTTTTGAATATCAGTGTCTGTAATCATGGGTCTATTCACTCTACTCCATCTCATGCTTGTCTCAGAAAAGGTTATTGGAAAGATCTTAAGATTTAAAACTGTACAGCTAAAAAACCCTCTGCTTCGCTTATAAGCTAATCTCAAACCCCTTTTTTTCTGGCATACATCCATATAGCTGAGATAAGTAAATAGTGAGTCCCTAAACAGATGGCCGTTAAGTCCATCACTTGAATGCCAACCAATTTGGGAGCTATCAACCTTTCTGCGAGATGAAGGGTAAACCAAGTAGGTAAAATCAGTGCTCACCCAGTATCCTTTCTGGATAATTTATCCTAAATTTATCCTAAATTTTCTTCCTAGGTTTTGTTCACATTGCTTACAACCTAAGACAATCTCCGATGAAATATGGTTACCACGCTTGATAATCGTATTCTCGTAAGCTTTATTTTAGTTGTTAAATAGAATAGATGAATATTACCCTCGGTATGCAGATGAAAGAAACAAATTGTCTTGTTTGGATCGTAGATGATGATCTTAACTGAGTTTTGGGTATGCTAGAGTTTCTGCTGAGTTGATATTTATATCAAGGAAAGCCACAATCTGAAGAGTTTGTTTATAGCTGGAGGCAAGCCCAGCTAATTACTCATCAGTCCTTAGTAACACCCGTTTTTGAAGCATGACCCAAGATTTGGACAACACTTAGTTTTGATTTGTATTATCTGAACACTGCAAAATGTGGTATTTTAAATGAGTATTGGTGAAAAGCGGTTGAACACATGTTCATCCATTCACATTCATGTTGGGCAGTTTTGCAGAACAGCTTTCACAGCCTCTTCCTTCTTTCAAAACGTCGTTGGTCTTTGCTTAAGAGATGAAAACGGCACAGGTACCAAGGGAAGATACCTGCCTGGCTCTACTGTGTTATATGTACGTTTTGAACACGCCTCCTTGGAGGTGACACGAGCTCTAGGCTCAATAGCTCATCGCGTCTGCACATGCCATTTTTCTTTCTACTTGTGCTGCCTATCCCTGACCATTCTGCTACCTCTGTTGTATTTTTAAAGATCTAATATTGTGTGTCACGGTAATACTGAGTATTAGTACGGAGTATTTCAGAGATCTGTGCACAATGGCAACGAGGTCTTTTTTCTGAGAAAAATTCTTCAGGTTTCATCAGTGTTCAGACTATACTTTTCAGAACATGTTGTGTTCATCAACTGAATTTGGTCTGCCATTCTCCTAAATTGCTTTGCTTACTTCAATACCGAAGACTTCTTACTCTTTCTCTTTGAGGCAGTCTTTACCTCTATGATTAGTCTCTTGCATATTTTTGAAGAATTTGGTCATCTGTTGAAAAACCCAAGTTAATCTGGATATTCTTTACTATCATCTGTTTTGCTGATGTTCTATGAAACTTTCAGTTTAAAGAGAAGTATTTGATGTAAACAAGATGATTTGGCCAGTGGCTTTCAAGTATAAAGCTTAGTTGTTTTACAACATTATTTTAAATTTATATTTCAGGCTATATTACCAGCTTTTAATCTGTAATTCTTGGAGATCTCTTACAAAAGTATTATTTGGCCATGAAGTTACGTAGCACTTTAATTTGGCTGCTTTGATCTGACCTCTGCTTTTTCACTTTTGACGTTTCTCTGACTGTGATAGCCTACGTTTGTTACATTTATAGACAAGATATTTCTCCAGTTTCTTCTATAACAAAAAACGTGTACAGATAAATACCTTAGCTTTTCAAGCGAGTCTTTATTCTACAAAATTACTTTCCTGATACCCTTGTGGCTAAGCCTATCCCCTAGCTCTCTTGCAACTTGCCTGCTTCTGAGATAATTAAAGTTTTTATATCTTTGACTGTCTGATCTTTGCATTCTCTCTTAGCTCATCTGTTACATCCTACGTTTTAAGTACTAGAGTTTATTACTTACACAGTGTTGAAAGAAAAAAAATATCTGTGCCACATCTCTAGTGCTGTTGGCATGATAACCTCTAACCCCTGCGGTTCCATTTTCTATTTTAAAGCATAAAGAAAAAAAGAAATTTTTCATACTCCTGCTTCTTCTTAATGATTTGTCTTTTTAAAATAAAATGTATGTTTTGGGGGTTTTTTAGATGGTGCAGTTTTTCCTGAGGTCTATTGCGTAAACATTAAACACTTGGAAAAGTTTCAGAAACAAAATTGGCAAGTTAACTGCTGTACTACTAAAACATTATATTAGACTCAGTAAAGACATCATAGTTTCTTTCCACAAATAAATCAGTTGCTTTTTTGTCTCCTGCTAAATAGATGTTCTTAAGATGTGAAAATTCATTACAAACTTAGTATAGTATTGGAAAAATTAGCATATATTAAATAGGTGAAACTGGTATATTAAGTCTTTAATTAGCCTTTTACTAAAAGACTCTCCATGACTGGCACATCTCTGTAACTCTTTTCGGCTTCAGTTAAGAAAAATATCTTATTCCTGGGTGGAAGTTTAAAACTAAAGCAGACCTTTTTAAAAACCGATGAAGATATGATTTTTGTAATATTTACCTTTAACATTAATTATCACAAATGGCTGGCTAAGCAAAATCTTTTGTGAGGATGATAATCTGAAGTAAAGATTGCTCCAGATATTTGGGTGAACCAATAGTTTTCTGTAAATGAAATTCGATCAGTGAAATTTCAGCTTGTATCTTCCCATAGACGTACGGCGTGCTGCCTACCAGGTGCTTCATACGGACACTCATATCTAAACGCTGTTCTCAGTCATGTGAGCAGAGTCTCTGTTTTTGCACAAGAAAGTACAAGGGTAAGCAATTCAGGAGAAAAAGGGACTTCCCCAGTCTGAGTCAAGAAAAGTGAAAAGAAATTTTATTTCACAATAGGCGTGCATGTGAAAAAACAGAACGAAAACAAAATTTCAGTTAAAACTCAGAAGCATATTATGGGAAAGAAAGTTAGAAAAGGAAAGAATTTATTGTGGATAATTCAGGGTACTATTAAATGTTTAACTGTCAGATTAAAAGGAAATAGCAGAGCTGTTTCAGCAAGAGGTCCTTACACTTGTTCATTTATTCTCACTTTGCATCTATAATAACGTGGCATTAGATCTTTCTTGCCTATCCTGTTTTATCCCCGTGATGTTTCGCTCCTTCATGGAGCCCCCGCCCCCCCGCCAAAAAACCTGGGGCACGCACATAGACCTGTGTAGAACATATACCAAATAATATCCTTCGATGATATAGCAACTGCCAATGCAAAATTTATTTCTCAAAAAGAAAACCTCTGCAAATAGCAGTAACCTTGGCTTTCCAACATTATTTTTCAAGTTAACCCATGTAAATCATGTGAAAAGTTAACCCTTACTGCATGATATAAAACCACCATCAACATTTCTTGCATTATTATGACAGTCGTGCTTATGCCATAGCAATACATTTCATAGAATCACAGAATCACTAAGGTTGGAAACGACCTCTAAGGTCATCGAGTCAAACCGCCAACCCAACCCCCCCATGCCCACTAAACCATGCCCCCAAGCGCCTCCTCTCCACGTCTTTTAAATCCCTCCAGGGATGGGGACTCCACCACTGCCCTGGGCAGCCTGTGCCAAGGCCTGACCACTCTTGCAGGAAAGAATTTTTTCCTAATGTCCACCTAAACCTCCCCTGGCACAACTTGAGGCCGTTTCCTCTCATCCTATCACTTGTTACTTGGCAGAAGAGACCAATAGCAGCTGTCTCTCCAAGAATTTGTTTTACTTTGTCCAAATTGCTGTGTTCCAACTTGGCAAGAAAACGTCTTATTTTCTCCTTTGCGATTTTCCCAGAACACTTCTGACCAGGCCCATATGGCCAGCTGGCAGGACTGGGGTCACTTAAGAACAAAACCACGAAGTGACTTAGAAGCCTAAACCATTGATTTCAGGACAATGTAGGCTTCTGCAAGGCTGTGTACTTCTCAAGAGTGTGACGCCGAGATTCCCGAGCTGGCATCAGTAGCTCCAAATAGCTCTGTGCCACAAGCTAAAATGGTCACATTTCTGTCAGGACTTGAGGCACAACGGAAAGGCACTCTGTTACCACAAAACAAGTGCTTTTAGTCATTTTACAAGAAGAACAGACTTCACATGGGCTGTCTAGTCTATTAATACGGTTACATGGGTTGGAAGTGATGTGCTAATTTCTTCTTTTCTTTCTTTGAATACTGAGATACGGGTACGGCTAGTGCAGACTGAATTGTTCGTGTATAATAGACGCCTTACGAATTTATTACTCAGGCAGGATAAGCTGTAGCATTATGAATCCACAGTAGGGTGTCGTGTTAATGACTGGTTTCCTCAGCTGTGTCCAGAACACTACCATTTAACCGTACTGCTGTGGTTAAAGCAGTAAATGAGGGAGAAATTGAGTCATTTGATATACACTGTAGTTAATGTCTGCATAATTTTATTTAATAATGTTGTATTTTTTTATTAAAACATCTAAAAATGTGAAAAAAAGAATGCACCAGTCATTATTATTGCTTTAGCATTTTAAGACGCATTTTTAATTCTCCTTACCCCTGTCCGGTAAAGGACCAGATACATCAGATTAAAATGTTTCCCAGGATAACACAGTATGTTGAAGCATCTTTTTTTTTTTTTCTCTTCAAAGTCATACTCAGGTGATACTCACTCAGTGGAATGTATCTACATTCTTCACCTTAGAGTAAATTATACATATTTCTACCAGACATCTACTGGTTTGTCCTTTATTGTTAGGCTTTTATTTCATTAATAACTTGCACCAGCCTATCGTTTTAGACATCCACAAGCTTCGACTGTTTTTGCTCAGTGATACCACGCTGAAGAGATTTTCAGTGGCTCTCCAGGAAAGTAGACTCTGCTAGACTTCGTGGCTAGAGCCACCAACTGCAATGAACTCCTGATGACAGTTTAGTTGCTATAAGATCAATAGCCTGCATACACTATTTAGAACAACATGAAGCATCAAGCAGCTGTTACAGAATGTATGAATTTAACAATATAAATAATCTAGAGCAATGGTACCACACTAAGTGTCACTCCTGTGCGAGAACGGGAGTATAACGCTAGAACCTTATTCTGTACTTCTAACTCAAGAGAAAATTGATAGTGTTAACTCCATATCTGCTGACCGCTAAAATTTCAACAAAATCTTCTCTGAAGTCTTGAGGGAAGTGCCACAGTCTCACAAATTCAGTCTTGTTCATTTTTTGACCTGGTTCCTGTGATATGCTAAAAACCTGCAACAAGAAAGAAGAAATAGCATCACAAACTTCCCGAGCGTAGAGGTTAAGAATCCTAACACAGTCAATGTGTTCAAAGCTTACTCGGGTAACTATACTACCTGAAGACCTTCTATCAGTTAGAAGATGAGTTTAACCAGAGGTCGAATTAGGATTTATTTGTATTGAAATCATGCAGTCATAGAATAAAAAAAGGATAGCAGAAATGACATTTACATGCTGTTGTCAAACTATGCAGACATAAGGGAGAATACACCCGGAAGACAAAAGAAGACAAAGAGAGAAAATTGGCTGTTTGGTACAACTAAGGTGGTGTAATTTAATGAATTATCTACTTCAGTGTGCAAGCTAAAACAAAATCTTTAAAAGTCGGTCAGTGAAAGAAAAGACCACAATGAAATTCAAAGAGGAATAATTTTCTTTCAAATCAATACATTTTCCAAGTGATAATTATTTTTCAGAGATATGAAATAGGGAAATCAGAGGTACCACAAATCATATTAATACTTTCCCTTTACAAAATGAAAAAAAAAAGGAGTATTGAGAAAAAAGAGAGAAAATGTCAATAGCCTTCAAAGACTGGAAAAAGAGAAAGTAAGTTTATAAGGACATGGTGTGAAATGCTAATCTCAAACATCAAATAAGGAATGATATTCGTGGAAGAAGTCTTCATAAACTTCTGTCACAACCTGCAGTGTTCTTGTAATTGACAGAACATCGGGGAGAGAAGAAGGAATTTGACAATAGGATGAATGTGATGCAAAAGGCTTCCCAAAGTTATGGGAAATGGAATATTAAATTGTCTTTTACATATTCCGAGGCATTTGAGAGCATTTCCTCTACTAGCATTTTCATTTTGGTAAGCACAGAGTAATGAGATCAGATGGGTTATTTTGCTTCTACATACATAAACGTCTATGCTGTCTCCCCCAAAAAAGACAAATTGACAAAAAGCATTAAAAATGAATGAATGATGTTACAGCTTTGCGGTAGGACATCGTATTTTGAGTTCAGATGCAAACTGCATTCTTTCAAATCAGAACTGATCAACAAAATGAACATGGCCAGGATTAATTGGCTGTAGTGGGAGTCTAATGACTGCAGGAAGGAAAGTATTGATGGGGCTAATTCCAGAGGAAAGAAAAAAACACCTTGAGATTCTGCAATGTCAGTGAAAAATAGAAAGATTCGTCTTAAAAGGAAGGAACAACTGGAATAAAAACCCCAGAAGGGCCTCAGTTTTTTAGAGTCAAATACCAGCAGCAGAAAACCTAACTGGAGGATGGGAGTGAGCAGATGAGTGCCACAGTTTCACAAAGCCCTCTTTTGCCACAAAACTCAATAAACCCACAAAGTTTGGCTTGACTCCATACCGGTACATCTATCTTCTATCCGAACGCGCTCCCTAGAATTACAGTAGCTTTTGCTGGTGTTTGGAGGTGCCAGTTGAATACAGCCTGGTGCCTACCCTACCGGCTGTTTCTGTAGCATTTTAACTACGTAAATTGGGGAGTAGTCAGGAGAACCTGAGGCATACATCTATGGATATTGGTTTAGTCTGGAGAAGAGGAGCCTGAGGGGAGACCTCATCGCGCTCTACAACTGCCTGAAGGGAGGTTGGAGCGAGGGGGGGTCGGTCTCTTCTCCCAAGTAACAGCAATAGGACGAGAGGAAACGGCCTCAAGTTGTGCCAGGGGAGGTTTAGGTTGGACATGAGGAGAAATTTCCAAAAAAAGAGGGGTCAGGCCTTGGCACAGGCTGCCCAGGGCCGTGGTGGAGTCCCCATCCCTGGAGGGATTTAAAAGACGTGGAGATGAGGCGCTTGGGGACATGGTTTAGTGGCCATGGGGGGGTTGGGTTGACGGTTGGACTCGATGACCTTAGAGGTCTTTTCCAACCTTAGTGATTCTATGATTCTATGACTCTATTCAACCTGTGGTTTCCAATTCTCTGAGTATTCCTAATAAGGAGAAGTTTGTAAACAATTTATATGCTGCTTTATGTTCACATAAAATAGAACAATTTCAGATGATGTCAATATGTTGAAACTGCTCTCTGACTTTAATTAAGTGATGAATAGGAGGAAAAAGTCTGAAACCAACCAATTCTTCGTTGTGAATAACGCACCCGGTTTTGTAAGAACTTAATTAGAAAGGTTTTTCCCTTTCAACAGCAGAGCACTCATAATTCCATTAGAAAGCCTGAAATAAATAAGCTTAGAACAGGGCAGCTGTTCCCAAATTAGCACCATCACAGACCTCAACTTTTAGAAATCCTTTTACTATGCAGGCTCAAGATTGACTTTAACCCACAGTACACCACTATACTTGAAATTTAACTCATTCTTAGCGACGTGCTGCTTCAGTATGAGTGAACCTACACATAAACACATTGTTCTTTTCAGTGTATGCAAAGAAGCAGGAGAAAGCTATACTATTTCTTTTGGTGGAGTTACAAACCTTAACTGAGGTAGGAAAAAGTTAATGGTTGACAGCAACCTGGTATGTTCTGTCGTGTGTGAAATTTTGACAGCAGCATTGAAGAAGGCAATTAAGCCACTTCCAGGTTTGAACGCTACTTGGAGGCTGACTGCAACACAGCAGATGCTCTCCCAAGGTGTGGGTGGCATCTTCCCACCACAAGAAAGATTTCAATGAACCCCGTGGTTTCAGATGGATCCATATAATGCCTTGCAAAAATTAAATCAAATTAATGCTTTTTTTTAACAGGGAAATTCTGCAAGCAATATGAATGACATTTGGGTAATGCCTTAGGAAAACATTTGGAATGAGTACTTAGGATGGGAAATCTAGTTTCTCCTTTTATAGTACACTTCATTTCTTTACAAGTAATATTTCTGTTATTGTTGTAGGTACCAAGGCCAAACCCTCTGCATTTAAATGGAGAAAATGCAAATGTGTTGCAAAACACCGAGTTTACACCACAATGGGTAATGACTGTTCATTTATTTGTAAGTAAGAACATTTGCAGTTTATTTTTGAGCCAAAAAGATTGTTGGCTGCTATTATACACGTGAAAATGTGACATCTCATTTAAAATGTGGCAGCAGTTACTGACAGAAGCAAAACCAACCCCCAGAAAACACTGTATATAGAATATCTGTTTTCCAAATATGAATGAGGTCACCCTTGGATGCAATCTATGTGTTATTAAAATGAAAGATTTCCCGAGGCAGAAAGCCATTAAGCCTGAATTAATGCCATAAATATCTAACAGCTACTTCAGGTGAATAATTCTGATTAAAAGATTGCTGCAGTTTTCTCAAATCACACTCCATGAATATTAGTCTGGAAATTAAGAGCACGATGTTTAGCACATACTAACACGCTTATACACGATACAGTGGAGAATTTGCTGCGAGTTTCGTGAAGTATTTGGTGGTGTGCCTTTGGCAGGGCGAGGAGGTGCCACTGGTGCCTCTGGCATAGTCCCAGTTCAGTGGCTGCAGTGCCCACACGGGATGTGAGGACTTGGATTTAATTTCCTCCTCCGCCCAAGAGAACTTCAACCTGCAGCTCCCATTTCCCGTGAGAGCCCGGGAGACTGCTGGCTAATGAGGCAGGAAGGAAATTTCTCTCCGTTCATCCCATTAAAGCCGTATCACTTTGTACAGAATCATTAAGTATTAATTGGGCCAGAAGGAAGGTAGGGTGATGCTATGGATAGTTGGGTCCTACGCCTGCCTCCAATCAATGTTTAATTTTCTCCCGTTACATAGCCTTTAGAGCAGGGACTTGGACCCAGGCCTGATCGCTTGAAGTGGGATGAAATTACCGTCCGGCGCTGGCACGTCCAGGGACACGGGGGGCTGCAGCACGGAGACGGCCACCCTCACACTGACCAAATGCGTAATGCAGCACGACACTCTCTGCGTGCGGCAGCAGCACGTAAAAGCGGGGTTTCTTGACCTTCGTGTCCCTCCGCCTGCAGCAGACAGCTAACGTGCCACCTCCCGAGGCTGGGAATATACCAGTTCCTACAATGCGGAGCTGTACAAGCAGGGATATTCGAAAAAGCTCAGCTCCGAAGTGCCCCGTAGACCTTGCTCGCTGGCAGACTGTCTGCATGCAGCTCACACCTGGGAGACCAAACATATAAATTCAGGCCTCCTCGAACACAGTTGATGATTATTTACAGGTCTTCCGCACCCTTGATGAATGATTCATGCACTGCCCTGCTGGGATGAAAAGACGGCAGCAGGCAACCGTGCCCTCTGAGTTTTGTGTGAAGTCCAGTTGAAAAGAGATGCTCAGAAAAAGTCTACTAGGCCAGACAAAATGATACCTCCTAGGCAGCGTCAGCCCGAAACACCACCCAATTATGGTGTGGTATTTATCTGCCCATTGGTACCTTTCTTTTTGTAAGCAGCAAGTGCATTTAGAGTATCATTTGGTTCGCAGTTAAAGGAAGGGTGATCTTGATTTGAAAAAGAACGCTCATTTTACATCTGAGTTACAGATATGCAATTACACAATTGAAACAAAAATGAGAAAAATAATAGAGATAACTACATTTAGCCACTGCTATCTCAGAGGAATATAAACCTCCTCATTCACTGTTGAGGGAGGAACTTAGATGTGCCTGGGTTTGCCAACCTCCCTTTCCCTGCATGAATTATTTCTCTTGTGGCTTACGAGTTGTTTCAAGCAGGACCTGCACATAGCTAGATCAAGCTCCTGTTATCAAGTTTTCTAGTAAAGACTGACTTTCTAATGGTTTTATTTTCAAGAACTCTGAGTTTGCAAAACATTATTTTTCCTCTGAGTTGAGACCAAAAAGACAGTAATCTCTCTGATCAACGCCTCTGAGGTTTCTGAGAACATGTGCTGAAATTCCAAAGGCAGTTTTATGTTGTGAATTCAAGACACTTTTATTTCTAATAAGAAAGCTATATGACGTCCAATATTCACAAAGCATTGTTTCTAAGTAAGATTTTGAAGTACAATTTGCCCTTTACGCAGATGGAGATTGGAAGCACAGATGAGGGGAAAAAACCCCAAAATAATTGATAGGATAATGCTAGTAACAGAAATTTGAATTTTAAAAAAGGAGATCGTTTGAAGGGGAAAGATAAATCGTATTGACAAAGAAAATTGAGTTTTACTAAAGTGATGTCTTCATTTATAATATCAGTTTTACTATGAACAAGCTAGAGAAATGATTAGAGTAGACGTGATGAAAATTGTTACTGAGGTTTCGCACGGTGGCAGATCGTTATCTGACACCTAGAACACTATCGAGAATCGAAAGCAAATATTACAAATATGGAAATTTGATACATTTCTAGACAGAGGACCAGATCCAGTCCTGCATAAGGGAAAAACTACTAAACTCAGCTCCGTGATCTAAGGGGTTAGGATTGCAACTGTGGTCCCCCAACAGAAGCAGTTATGTATACTGATTTTTGAGGATCTTTACCATGAGTTTAGGACTTGGAGGAAGGCTCCTTAAGGCTTCATCTGTATTAGTACGTTAAACTTGCCTGGGACCATTCTCTGGCACTGAGACCAACTGGCAACGGGTGGCCTCTTCCTCCACAGGTGAATACGCAATCCGATTTTAGCAGCTGTGTGCAGATACAGAAATGTCCTTTAGAATTTGATTTACTATCTACCTGGGACAAAGGATGCTGCTCAGTTAAACACTTGGTTAAGTACTCTGTTGTCTTAATATAATCACCACGATGGTGATACAGAAGTGAAAACATTCTGTATCACATAGCCAGTTGACTCAATCTTCTAGGCAGTGATTTTTATTCTAAAGTAAATCAAAAGAGTGACTAGCCCACCTTCTCTCGACTCTGAGAAGGTAGACATATCATCTGGGAAAAAAAACCCCATACCTTAACCTTCCCCTTCCATCCCAAATGAGTTTTCTTAGCTTAATTGACTTCATGTGGTTTTATGCCCTTCCTGTTTTTAACAACCAGTCCAAATGAAACCACTTCTGGCCTAAAGTTAATGGTAAGTCACAGGTAATGAAAAATCTGTACTTCAGACACTCTCACAATGAATGAAACAGCTTCACTGAGAAGGATATAGAAGAAATAAACTTGTAATAAATGTCAGAAAGATGTGAGCCCTTTATTGGGAAAAAACGCATGTACTGCTCTTAACAACTGAAGCTGTCAGTTATATAAATGATAATGTGCATTGAGGGAAAGTAAGCTATAAATTCTTTATTTCAGAAATGAAATTTTATCAAACATGAAGAAATAGGTTGATGACAAAATTAATTCTCTGGTAATGCCAAATACAGATGCATCTGGATAAAAGTGGTTTGAACTCAGAGCAAAAAGGCTTTTCCCAAATATTTTCTAGCATCACGAGTGCTGTGCATCCAAAAGTGCCTGTGTCCTTCTGATCATCCTCACTCTCAAACTGAAAACAATTCCGGAATATTATTTTTTCCATCACTAACTGGCTCTGAGCAGAGGTTGGAGTGCCAGTTCCAGTATGCACACAGTCAAACAGCAGGCTATTCCTTTCAGAGGAACCAGGAGAAGAAACGCTCTTTATCCCTCTCCAGCACAGGTTGGTTCACTGAGTAAATACAGACCTCAGGGTGTTCAACACCGACGTCTCACTGGACCTGAAACAGAATTCACTGGGATTTGAGATTCCTTCTGGGTCCATAGCTGTAAAAGAGACTCAAGTTCAGTGTAAAGCTTTAGACTCAGTTCTATGTGTTTTCCAGCTTTACTGATCTTACTCTCTTTTTAAATTTGGGGCAGACTGATGCGTCTAAATAAGAAGCAAAACATGGAGCAGTATTAACGCTAATGCCCTTACTTCACTTCCATTACCAGAGAAATATATTCTATTCTTTAATTAAGAAAACAGAAGCAGAGGTAAATGATTCTAGAAAGATAGGACTAGCAAGAAGCAGCCCAAGGTTTACCCTTTATAAATAAGGAAGGCAAGACACAGGCAGTTACTAAGATGTGCAAGAGAAAAGGAAATTAAATCACGAAGCCCAGATGGCATTTGTTTAAGAGTCTTGAAGAAACTAAAGTCTGAAGTGACTGAACTACTGCCAAATGTATGTAATTTATCATTACACACACCTACTATATCAGATGAGTGGACTAAGTGTCATAGCCTGCTTTAAAAAAGCTCTAAGATTTGTGTTCAAGACATAAAGGGAGTACGGGGCATAAAGTATTTAAATGCAAGGGTATTTCAACCTTCTCATGTAGGGCAGGAAAATTTATCTCAAAGGTTATCCAATTTCTTTTCAAATGGTAAAACCAGGCTGTGTAGTCGTACAGAAAGTCTCCGTCAGAGGAGGTATGGGATTAACCGATGCATTAGCGGTGATTGCTTTAATGTTATAAATGACACTTCATGGGGTTGATGAATAGTTACATTTGGTTTACCTGTGGTTCCGCATTAGAAAAGGTAATATAGCAAAAGCAATAAAATTGAGTGAGTAGAACAGTATAGGCTGCTATTGCCTAAAAAATAGTAAATGAATTACACTGAAAGGCAGTATACATGCAATAACTGTCAGTCTGTTATCTATCAGCCCATTTTATTTCTATTAGGTGGTAGGAAAGAGTTCTATATTTTGTGTAATTATTGATGTAAAATTCAGATGAAAACGAATTGGCTTCTTCCTTCAGCTTTGTTTTCCTTTCTGCATAAGATCATACACAAGTCAAAGGATCTGTTCTAGGAGATAAATATACATAATATTTTGCTCCAACCTCACTTGCCAGAGAAAAAAAAGGTTACCTTCTGGCATGACAGATTGATTAGAAGGTCATGGTAGATATTCCAGTAGAGCTAGGAATACGTTTTTTGGCACAACGATAATTACATTTTAAATAATGCAACACAATATTTAAAAGTACTTGCCAAGAAAAAGCACTGGTTTTATTTAAGTGCTATTCAATTCCAGCCTGTAAAAGCTTAGCAGACATGAACTTACGCAGGTTACACCATCAACCTACTGAAAACCAGTCCGACTGTGATGCCACTTATGTATCTGGAAAGCAAAGGCATGGTCTATATTCCTATTTTCTCCAGGAGGGAAAAAGAGAAGTTCTAGTAGGAAAAAAGAAAACCACAAAAAAGGATAGGGAAAGATAAGGGTTAGTGGAGATGGGGAGTGGCTTTTGTACAGGGGAAACTGAAGTGACCTGGACTTTTCTTTTGCCTGTAAATGCTAAGGGAGAAGAAAGGCTGAAGCCCGTGAAATCACAGATGTCATAAAAAAGTACATTAAAAATGACTGTCCACTGTTTCTCAGAGTACATGAATGGAAGACCACCCAGTAAGAATACCAAGCAGCAAGTATACAACTCAGGTAGTGAAGTTGAGGTACTTTTATACAGAATGTATAATTTATCTTGGAACTCTATGGCTCAAGCTGTTGTTGAAACCAAAAGTCAAACCAGATTAAAATAGATGTTAAGAGAAATTCATAGAAGATCTACAAATAGATGTTAAATGCGATGGTCTGAATGCAGCCCCCACACTGGAAACTCCACACTGCTAATTGCTGGAAACACAGAGAGCTGAGAGGAGAATTGTTTTATATTTTTGTTATTTCTTACACTGTTTTCCAGGCATCCACTCCAGGTGGATTCAATCAAGCATGTCCATTCTTCTCTTATGTCCATTCTTCTCTCCATTCTCTCTCTTTACCATCACACATTAAGTGTTATGGAATTTTTTCCTGAAAAATGGGATTCTGTTCATCACGGTTACCGGCATGTGGCCCACCCACGGTAAGTTATAAAACAGATGCTTTGGTGCAAACACCACACAGTTACACAAGCCATACATTTAAAGTTTGTATACCTACCCCTGCATGTTTTATTCATTCTTGTACCTCTGTGCCTTTATTTTGCATTCTTAAATTGCCTAAATTATTCTAAAAAGGACACTAATACTATGTAGTGCCATATAATGTAAGTTTGGAGAAAGAAGTCCTTCCTTGGCCTTATGTATCATTTGGCCATGATATATTAAAGGACAAGAAAACCAGAAAATAACAGCAGACGACCTAGATAGGTTACTGTCGAATCACTGACATGACTGAAGCAGCGTTGCTCAAAACGCACCACTTGTATTGAAACCATGCGGAATTGTGAATGATCAACACCTTTAACACTGGGACAAAGACAATGCCAAAGACAGAAGCCTTGGTACGCGCACAGGAAATAACTGCTATTACAGAGGAATCTAGTTCTGAACAACTAGGGAGAAATGAAGTATGAAAAATTTTGACACGGAAAATATCTTTTATACACTGGTTTAAAGATCTGTGCAGTTACACTGTCGGGAGCTTGTTGAAAGTAAGTATCTTGGTAACATTGGAAGGTTTGTTGTTTTCATGAATAAAGATAGCAATTGTCTATTACATGAACTAAAAGGAAAACTATTCCGAGAAGTGAACGTTTCTGCTCTGTGACAGCGCATGGTTACTAGTCAGGGGGCAAGAAAAAGTCCTTCCATGAGACAAAACTGCTCTGAAGTATTTTTAAACTGCTCTTTCAAACAGGTGGCATTGCCCAGAATCTAACACGGCATTAGGACTGAATGAATAACGCAGTCACTGAACTTTGCGGTTCCTTTTGGATTTACTACCTTTGAGGGATTGTTTTAAGGGTGCCAAACTCTGCGGATTGTTATTTTCTTCCACTACGATAGCTCACTTTTTCCTACTTGGAACAAACACGCTACTGTTAGTATTAAAAATGAACAGAGAAAGAATACTTCGCACTCATACAGTCTGCATCTTAACGTACTTTACACGAAGCAATTAATGCTTACAACGCCCGTGCGAGCTCAGAGAGAAAAAAGCTGCAATGCAGAGGAATTGACTCGCTGGTCCTCGGCGAAGCACGTAACTGTGATTTCCAGTCTTGCACTCCAGCACTAGACTAAGTTCTCTGCTTCGCTTATATTGAGTTTACCTTAGGAATCATGTAATACTTTAAAGGCTATATCTCATATACATTGAACAGACTTCATACCCCTATGGAGAGGTTAAAAAATTCTGAGCAATCTTTCGGTATGTTTTGAGAAGAAAAACAAAGGCCATCAAATAATTTATTTAAATGTTATTTTGGAACGTACTGAAAAATGCTTTTATTAATTATTTTGTAAGGGGAACAAGAAATATAAAGTGCCAAGAGGTTTCTCATCCTTGTACCAAAGCAGTTAGTTTTCAGTGTCAAAAAAGATATTATTCAAATGTTGTACGTCAGGACTTCTTCACTTTGCTTCAGCGCTGCCAAGTCTGGTCACTTGGGGAAGAGGGGAAAGGAGCGCACGGACATTGAGCCGCTGTACCCAAACGCAGAACCCAAATCCTGGACCTTTTATCCACTACCCGCTGAGAAAAAAGTTAAGGTCTATGCACTCCTTGCCTGGCTGTTCATGTAAACAGGATGGATAGCGTTTTTGTTTTGCTTTCCTTTTCTAATGAGTGAGGTTTCCCTCACAAAATTAATAAAATTTCAGCCAACACTGAAAACTTTTGATATAAGAGCTAGGGCCTCTAAGATCTGCGGGTGATGATTGGAAAAAACATCCTAGCTGTACGCGCGTGCGTGCGCTCCTCTGCTAGGATATAAAGGCTCTTCGGCTGAGGTGGCAGAAGCTTGCTCTGAGTTTTACCTGAAGAATGGTGAAATAAATCTGCTTTGGGGCACATGTTTCAACAAGGATTAATTTTTTTTTTAAATGGAGAAATACAACATTTTGACATGTAACCATAACTTACTATAGGTTCTCCTGCAACCAAGGGTGGAACTCACTGAGGGTAAGAGTGCGCTCAATGCCCGGGCATTCATAGAATCACAGAATCACTAAGGTTGGAAAAGCCCTCTACGGTCATCGAGTCCAACCGTCAGCCCAACCCCCCCATGCCCACTAAACCATGTCGCCAAGCGCCTCATCTCCACGTCTTTTAAATCCCTCCAGGGATGGGGACTCCACCACTGCCCTGGGCAGCCTGGGCCAAGGCCTGACTGCTCTTTCAGTAAAGAATTTTTTCCTAATGTCCAACCTAAACCTCCCTTGGCACAACTGGAGTAATGGAGTAATGGGAGCACCTGTGCTTTCCCCCGGTACTGGGAAACTGGAGAAAGCGTTAGCAAGGGTCACTTTTAACAACCTGCCAGGAGGGTGACTGGGCTGCCTTAGCTCAAGGCTTGGGCTGGCGGTAAGGCGCGGGGCAGCCGCCCCTCATGGCCTCCGCCGGCTCCCAACTGACCCAGGGCTCGCTGGAGCCCAGGGACGGGGCCGGGTCTCGGCGCGAATCAGCCCGGCTTCACCGCCATCTGTCACCACCCGGGGCCTGACCCGGACTACAACCACTTGTCATGACTTTAACCGAATAGAGGGGCTGTCCCCGTTAGTGTGGGTCGTCCCCCGTCTTCCCCACGCTCCCATCCACTGGGGACGGGCTGGGATGGGCCCGGCGCGGAGACCGCCGCCCGCCTCCTCCTCCTCCTCCTCCTCCTCCTCCTCCTCCCCTCCCGCCTCCCGCCCCCGCGGGCGGGCGCAGCTTAGCGACCGGGCACGCTGCCCTGCCGCCGGAGAGGGAGGACGTTCGTTTTCTCCAGGATCCCACCCGAAGCAGGGGTGTCCCGGGGCGGCGGGGAGCCCGCGGCTCGATCGCCTCACGGCGCGGACCCGGCGCCACCGCCCGCTCCCCTCAGCGCCCGCTCCCCTCAGCGCCCGCTCCCCTCAGCGCCCCCTTCCCGCCTCCGCCTCCGCCGCCGCCTCCCGCCCCCCTCCCAGCAGCCGCTCTTTGTAAGGCGAGGAGCCGCCTCCGCGC
>VZTQ01005651.1:327768-356431 GCA_013400755.1 Pelecanoides urinatrix
TTTTTTTTTTTGAGTGCTTGGACTTTCAGTGGTCCTCTTACGTAGCGCTGACGTTTTCCTTGTGTGGTAGGAATTGAGTTGTACATGTTCAAACCACGCTCTCAAACGTGAGAGGCTTGTGCTGCAAGTGCCGAGTAAGCGGGTCAGTGGTGTCTGTTCTTGGGAGGAAGGTGGAGAAAATGTTGAGCATGATTCTTATTATAGCTGCAAGTCTTTGCTTAAGTTTCTTATTTACTGCTAAGAAATCATGGAAAGGCAGCCAAAGGCACGCTGCTGTTTTATTTTTGTTTGTCTTTTGGGTTAGCAGCCATTGTATCTGTTCTTGGTGTAAACCTTTGCATCTGTTTTTTTTAAGACATATTAGTGAAATTACCTCTTAAAAAATATAAAGCATTTATGGGGACTGAAAAGCATTCAAAATCCACAAATGTATTGAGAGTAACATGGAGATTTTGGCAGAAGTGTCCTGAGACCAGTGTGAGGTGGTCTGGACCCTGATTAAATTTTTTTCTTCTGTGTTTTATATTGTCACAAATTGGTGAAGGAGAACCTTGCTCCTATTTGCTTAGCCCTAGCTTTGCATATACTTTTTTATGTCTAATACTTGCTAAAAAATGTTATCTTGGCTAGTCGAAATGATTGTGAATTTTTTGTGCAAATGTGAGGTTCAAGAAAGGGGAAGAAAGGGAGAGGGGAGATACTTCCATCTTGAAACAGAGCTAGGTGAAAAAAAAATCCAAATTATAAACTTTCATTTTATTGAAAAATCACTTTGTCTGAAACTATACGTTTTTTTTTTCAAATTCAACTCAAGCACTTGTTTGAAGGAGAAAAAAAAAATCAATTAGCCTATCTTGGTGATGTTCCATTGGAACTCAACATGCATGGATTTTTGCTTGGTTTATTTGTTCAGATAAACCTTAATTGAAATACAAACTAATTTGAGGATTGTTTGTGGTGAGGTTGGGTGGAGCCCGGGAGCTCTCGTGTGGGAGCAGTTTAAACCGAGCAGCACCTGAATTGTTACAGAAGGTACCTGCTTCTGGCTTCACGTGGCCCGGAGGACGGGCTGAGCTGGTCAGCCCTGTCTGCAGCAGGGAGGTGGCTTCCTCTGAAAGACCACGCGGGAAACAAGAGGTCCCTCTTCAACTGTTTGATCTTAATTCCCCATCCCACGCCAACGACACGCGGCGTGTCGTGCCTCTGAGGTGAGGCACCCGCCGGACTCAGCGGTGGGACGGAGCCTCCGCCGTGCGTCTGTGAAAGCTCCCTCCCACCCCAAACAGACGGCTCTTGTAGCAGGAATGTGAAATTCGGGTTCCGAGGAAAAAGGGAGTCCTCCCCAGCTGCCCCATCCGTATCGACAGGTCCTACATTTCCTACAGGCGCTTGTGCGTCCCTTTGCAGAGTAACTCTACAGGCTGCGAAGTTACAATAGCTGCCGGTGGTTTTTCTCTGGGCAATGAAATACTTCATTTAATTTCTTCCTTAAAAAAAAAAAATGGTATTTATGGGACATGAAGAGTAGGAGGCTTGGTTCTTTGCCACTAGTAATCCTCACACTTGTAGCAAAGCAACCCGGGACTAGATTAATGGCTAGAGCTTGAGGCCAAAGGCATTTCGCAGCAGGCTGCGCTGCCTGTCCCCTCTAGTCAGATTTTTTTTTTTTTTTAAGAAAATATCCTTCTTGAATCTAAATGTTAACGGCTGAACACGAGCCGGCAGCGTGCCCAGGTGGCCAAGAAGGCCAACGGCATCCTGGCCTGTATCAGCACTGGTGTGGCCAGCAGGAGCAGGGAGGGGATCGTGCCCCTGTACTGGGCACTGGGGAGGCCGCACCTCGAATCCTGGGTTCAGTTTTGGGCCCCTCACGACAAGAAGGACATGGAGGGGCTGGAGCGTGTCCAGAGAAGGGCAACGGAGCTGGGGAAGGGCCTGGAGCACAAGTCTGATGGGGAGCGGCTGAGGGAACTGGGGGTGTTCAGCCTGGAGAAGAGGAGGCTGAGGGGAGACCTCATCGCGCTCTGCAACTGCCTGAAGGGAGGTTGGAGCGAGGGGGGGTCGGTCTCTTCTGCCAAGGAACAGCGATAGGACGAGAGGAAACGGCCTCAAGTTGTGCCAGGGGAGGTTTAGGTTGGACATGAGGAGAAATTTCTTTCCTGCAAGAGTGGTGAGGCCTTGGCACAGGCTGCCCAGGGCAGTGGTGGAGTCCCCATCCCTGGAGGGATTTAAAAGACGTGGAGATGAGGCGCCTGGGGACATGGTTTAGTGGGCATGGGGGGGTTGGGTTGGCGGTTGGACTGGATGATCTTAGAGGTCTTTTCCAACCTTAGTGATTCTGTGATTCTATTGTAAAAAAGAGGTTTGCCATCATTGCTACTAACTTTATAATAGCCTGTTTCACCGCCTTTATTCAAACACCCGAAAGCTGCACAGTAGCTGACATATCATAGCAGACTGCAGTGGTTCCCGTACAGGTTATTTGTTTAAAAACCACACGGCATTGGGAATAGAAGATTTTTCCAATTGCCCATTGATGCCTGCTACACTTCTGAGGTCTACTCGCTTATATTAAAATAAGAACTGATGAAGAAAAAAATTCTTCTGTACTATGAAGAGCTTGGGGAGGAAGTGCCTTTGTATCTCAGCTGGTGCTGAACAAATAACTATTGTACTCAGCACTACAAAAGCCAATTACAGCCGCCATGGTGACAGAGGTTGCGTGGGGAGAATTAACACTTCAGCTGTTTTCTCCTCTCTTTTTTCTAATAAAGATCTCTGTTAATTTGTTTTTTCTTTGTAACTTTCTTCCTATAGTTTAAACTATTCCTGTTGACTAGCATGCAAATGAATTGTGCTAACCTGAAACAAGGGCTCCTGAGCCCTTGAAATTTTAAATCAACTGGCTGCAGCAAGAAAAAGAGCTTTTGGTTGTGTTTATATTTAAGACAGACGGAAAACTTTATTAATGATTACATAATGAAATAGCACTTCAAGAACAATTTGAAAAACTGTATTTAAATCATTTGATCTCTTCCATCTCATTGGTTCAAATGAACTGTAATTAAAATGCAATGTAAACTATTTAAAATGAAGACGACCTGTTGCTCCTTCAGCACTGTTTTTCACTGGGTGTGCTGCTGTTTAAACAGGGAGTTAAACTGGACTAGTTGTCTGGTTCTCGTCTCCCTGGGCGTGGTGGAGTTGATGTGACGGCGTGCTCCCTGGGGAGGTCACTTCTGGGATGGTGTCGTGGTTTAACCCCAGGTTTAACCAGGTTTAACCGTGGTTTAACCAAGACAGATGGAAATCCAGAAGGTGATGTGGCAGGGCGAGGTGGTGTGGCAGGAGTGCAATGAGGAGTAAAGAAAGCTGGGCCAGAGTGAGTTACACCGGGAGAGCTACCAGCTGTGATCCTGCTGGGTTGAAAAGCTGAAGGTTTTTCAGAACTAAGATACAGAAGTGTGTTATGTATAAAATTACATTTAATTAAGATGAGTAGGTTAAAGTGTGGACGAAACTTAGGAGAGCTTTTTTTTTTAATGATAAGAAACTTCTTTATGTGCTAGAAAAGACAGTCAAGTGATAAGGACTTTCTTGTTTGTTTTCTTTTGTAGGCACTTGAAAAATTACCCAGCGGTTCAGTGCTAAGATAGTGCTTTGGGAGCGTGGCTGAAGCAGAACTCCCAGTCTTGACGTGGATGCAGCTTATAATGGTAAGCGTAAGGTTTTAAATACAGCCATCTGTCTTACAAATCTGCGTCGAGAGTAGACATGGAGGCCCTCCTGCTTAGCTTTAGTTGACCAAACTTGCTGTTGCAGGCAAGAGCCTAAATATGTCGGTGGGTGACTGAAGCATTCTTTTGCAAAGCATTTTTGGTGGTAGTAAGGTGGTGTTCAAAATTTTTCTGCAAGATAAAAATCAATTTGCTTTTAGTGTTCAGAGGCCATATTTAAAATAGCATTATAAACACATTATTTGAGTAAAATGAAAATTCAGTTGTTTTGTGTTAATATATCTAATGTTCAATAAAATGATGAATATCAGGACTGTCTGTTAACACTGCTTTGTTGTTGTTTTGTGTAATCTTTATGAAAATTTGTTACATTGCATGAAAGGGATGGATAGATATATATTATGTGTGTTTCTCAACGGAGGCAAGTTACGTAGACTGTCCATGATGTGTGCAAGTCAAAATGGTTGGTATTCATAGAAGGATGGTAGAAAACAGAAAGTACCTGCATATATGGAAAGAAACAGATTCTTTAAACATCTCCACGTTGCACTTTCCTATAAATATTTCAGTTCAAACTGTGTGTACTCGTTAGCTAATTGAGACATTTTTTTCGTTGCTTGCAGTGGGATGCTTGTCTTTGCTTCCATGTTGGATTTTAACTGTGGGAGTTTGATACATCTCAGCAACTGCTGTCTTTCCTCAGCGTTTGAGCTAGAAACCAAGTAAAGCAATGAGGAGATTTGTTTACTGCAAGGTGGTTCTAGCCACTTCTCTCATGTGGGTGCTTGTGGACGTCTTTTTACTTCTGTACTTCAGTGAATGTAATAAATGTGATGACAAGAAGGAGAGGTCTCTGCTGCCTGCTCTGAGGGGTAAGTGCCAAGTCTAAGCTATCTCTGAAGGTCGTAGATTTTTTTGGAAGTATTTGGCCTCGTGTGTTTCTCTGTACTGTCTGAATTATTTTTCCAATTTGAACAGACAAAATACCAGGATCTGAAGTATTTAATTTCTGTAATGGTTTCTGAATTAGTTTCAGTTATCTTAGTGTTTGGCCTTTGCCGTAACAAAGCCTGAGTGTTACATGTTTTCTTCAGCGAAACTAACATAAAATGTCTCCCATATGTGGAAGAGAAAACCACAGTAAACATATTAAGAACCTCTTTTATCAGAAGTAAGTTGACCTACAAGAGATGCTCTAGGGTTCTTTATTCATTTGTGAAAGATACTTACTTGTAAGCTTGCTTTTAAACTCTTAACTCTGGCTGAAACAATCGTTTTAAAAGATAGATTCTCTCTACCATATGAAAACATTAGGATCAAGTCTCAAATGCAGATGGAGCAGAGGTTCTCACGTCACTCCAAATATTTTTAGCGATGTAATTTACTAAATCCATGAAAACTGAACCTTTACAGAAGCTACAAGTTTTCGAGTTTGTAATTGCTGATTTCCAGAGCAGTCATTCACAGGACAGATCGTGTGCTTCTGTGCATCCAAAAGACACAAGTAGTGATTTATTACTTGCAGTGAACTTGGAAGTAACCTGCAGAAACTGTAATGTTGATTCCCAGATGCAGTTAAGACTATAAATCTATGGGAAATTCACAAGAAGAAGAGGGAGTAGAAACTTATGAAATATAGGTGTTTGTTTTTCCTTGTAAATTAACATCCTGTGCAGAAGTTTAGGTTGAGCATATGGAAGAAGGAAGATACTTTGAATCTCTAATCAGATTGAAACAAGATTAATTATAACCAGTGCAGCTGCTTGTGTAACGTGTTTACCGTTGACAATAGACAAAAATGGTGTCTGAGGCTGTTCCTCTCACCATAAATACGTATGTATGTTAAACCAGTGATCCTCAGTTTTGTCCACAGGACAAATCATTGTTATCCTCTGGGGTTATGGTTCAGTTGAGTTGATAACTTTGCAATAATTTGAAATGAAAATAATTCAATATGAATTTGAAATGAAAATACTATTCAGTGATGGGTTTGTCACATGGTAGTCCTTACTCAAAATGTATTTGGAAGACTTCACTTTGACCTTCCAACCATATAAACAGCTGCATAACATTAAAAAGAATAAAAAAAAATCAGTTCTTTTCCAAAGAAAAATAATATTGCTTGTTGTTATAGTGTTTTTTTTTTTTCCTGTGTAATTGAATTACTGTATTTTTAAACAAATATTAGGCAAGAATCTGGTATATCATGAATAAAACAACCCGTTTTGTCTATACTGTCAGCTGCAGAAAAGTGATCATAGATTGTTTTTGAAGTATGCCTTGGAATTTTCTCAAAATTGATTACATCTTTGAAATGTTGTTCATCAGTTGCATTTTTTGCTATATAATTGGATAATTTGTAGAGAAAAGTATTAAATATTAGAATGATAGATTTTATCTGAACATTAACAACTTCTAAGTCAATCTAGGCTTAAAAAAAATACATAAGCACATGATCCTGCTACCACCACTGAAGTTTAAATGAAAACATCTGGAACTTGCAAATATGAATTCACCTCTTTGACACTTTTTGGTCAGCACAATACTATGCAATACCGGACTTTTGTTTTGAAGTACTCTGTTGCATTTGACTACTTGAAATAACTTTTTTTTTTTACATTCAACTTACTGAATTCTATGTGCTGTGCACGTTATAAAGAGATGAGGCTTCTGCACAGAAATTCTAAAAGCAACACTGCTTCATCTTGCTCTCAGTTTTGAGAAACAAGTTATATTGAATATATAACACTACTTCTACTTTAAAGCCTGGTAAAAGAAATATTGAGTCTGTTATTATACTGTTTATATTTTATGTGATCCTGGAAGAATATTTGATTATAATACTTTCTACAAAATTATGAAAGCATATGTAATGTTTGGGGACACTAGCACAAGTTTTACTGGAAATTGATTGCATGTCTTTTTTGTGAGATTACTGAAATTCTAGAGTGAAATTGTGCCACGAAGGAACAAAATGAGAAAAAGCAGAGTTAATCTACTTTATCCTTAAGTTTTTGATCGGTTTTTTAAAAGGGAGGAGAAAAAAATTGCCAATACTGCAGAATTTAAACACATGTCCTTCACTGATACCTCTTCTCTGCTTGGTGACATATGGATTTAAATTAGAACAATTCCAGTAAACAAGAATCACTGAATATTCTCATTTAAAAGATTTTCGTTTTAGGAAAACATTAGTAGATAGAGACTGTTAATTCACTAAACAAAGACTTGCATAAATAATTGCAGTTATAATTGAAGTTCTGGTAACTTAGTATGTAGGGGTTTTGTGTTAGTATATCCACAGATTTGAAATACTATGCAGACTGTTCCGAATCAGTGTATGTGCTCTGGAATGAAACTTATATTCCAGTCCACTAAATTCAAAGTTAATTTGCCTGACTTTTGTTTTTTTCCAACGTCCTAAATATTTCTTGTTATATTAGATAGTCATATGTATCTGCATGTCAGTATGCCTATTTGAAAATAAAAAAAATCCAGAGATATTTTTTTTGCTTTGTTATGGTGATTTAGCAAAATGTCTTCATTTATTTCTGCTGAAACTATGTGTGTTCTGGTGGAGTAATTAGAAATGTTTTTTAAACTTCTGTAGCTTCCAATCCAACAGACTACTAAAACCACTTTACAGTAAGTGCCATGAGCTATTACGATGGAAATGAAGAGTAGCACTGCTTTTTTGCTGTAAAGTACCTGCATGGTTACAATCACCTTTGTCTTATTAATAGTGTATTTGTCCGTCTCTGAATACCTCTAATTGAGAATGCAGATTATCTGTCAACAAAAAAAGCAGCATAATTACAGTATTTCCACAAGGGTATTAAAAAAGACACAACAAGAATCAATATACTAATAGAAATTTAAATGGGACATGGTAATCCAGTATTTGAAGTCACTTAATCAATCACCCTCGTCGTTAATTAGAGAGGAAAGATTCTGCTTATGTAGAATGGTGTGTTTAGAGGTGAAAGAGGTAAACTTTCCTTGCCTTTTCAGTCGTAATTATTGCATTCTGAATGATTCATAGACACACCTTTACCGCAGATGTTGAATCGTAAGCAGTGACAGTCCGTAGACTGGAACACGGCTGTCAGAGATCCCCCTCTGATGTCTCGCTGTACATCTTTTAAGTGTACAAATGACAAGTAGAGCAGCTGAGTGGTATAAAAATGAGCTGTCACTGAGCTGGGTTAGTAGTATTACTTAACAACTTGCAAGTGTTATCCTAATCAACCCCGAGCTGGCTTTCAGCCAGCTTTCAAGTCATCTTTACTTGCATCTATTTTTGTGCCACTATTGAAAGAAACAACACTTATTTCTGAAACTTGCTTCCTACTTTGGAAGAAAATTAATATTGGACGGCCTTTCAGCCGTCTCTTTTTAGCAATGGCATATGCAGAAACTGTGAAACAATCCCATCAGTAGGTCAGCAGTTCTGCTTGCCCTTCATGTAGAGTCTGCATCCAGAGGGTTGAGTTGTGTCACTGCTGCCTTCTCCTGACGTTTTAGTGGAGGTGTCTGAACGTACCTCGGGACGCCTAACGCAGTGTTGTTTGGGCCACGTTGTCTGATGAATCTTGAGGAGGTGACAGAGGAGTAAGTTCCCAGGACATGCATCAAACAGTCTACTGGGAAGCTCTTTTAAGAGCAATCAATAACATAGAAACAGGATTGCAGTTCCTTCCCATTCTCAGAGGTTCCTTCTGTCTTACAGCAAGCTGCACAAAAGCATAGAGATTTCCCTGGAAACTCAGGTTTTACCTTGAATTTCAGGGGGTTTAGAGTAGGTCTGACCATGGCTAAATCATTTCAGAAGAGCTGTAAGAGAGATGTAGGTTTTATGGAGAGCATCACATTAAGTAGGACGAGAGGAAATGGCCTCAAGTTGCGCCAGGGGAGGTTTAGGGTGGACGTTAGGAAAAAATTCTTTCCTGAAAGAGTGGCCAGGCCTTGGCACAGGCTGCCCAGGGCAGTGGGGGAGTCCCCATCCCTGGAGGGATTTAAAAGACGTGTAGATGAGGCGCTTGGGGACATGGTTTAGTGGCCATGGGGGGGGTTGGGTTGACGGTTGGACTCGATGACCTTAGAGGTCTTTTCCAACCTTAGTGATTCTGTGATTCTAAGTAGAAGCTGGGTCTGGCTTCTCCCCAAACGGAAGTAAAATGCATATTGTGCAGTGGAAAAAGGGACAGGGCAGCACTCAGCAGCACGCCTGATAGGAGAGAGCAGTCTGGGGAGAAGTCCTCTCTTCCTTCCTGTCTGTGTGGCCTTTCCTGCAACAGCAGGAGCCAAAGCTGGCTTACGGCTTTAAACAACCAGAGCCACGGTGCACCAGTCAGCAGTTTGCTTAGATGGGGCTTTGAAGGGAAGAAACAAGTTGGCAAGTCCAAAAAAAAGCCAGATCTATAATGTTTACCCCGTAGGGAGTGTGCCTGAGGACTTCAGGAACGTGGCACTGAGTAAACTGATGGGAGGCACAGCGTAGCCATCACTTGGTTTCTGAAGTGTGTGAGTGTTCACGATGTATTGTATTGCCTCTCGAAGGTCCCTTACTGCAACCTGCGCCGGTCGTGGATTCAGCATCGCAGGGGAGGAAATAGTGCGTGGTTTGTCAGATGTTCCGATTCATCTCGGGCTCTTCTGCTCCGTGTTGGTGCAGTATGTATGTCTTGTTTGGCTTCCAGCTAAGAACTGTACAACTTAGAATCATAGAATCACAGAATCACTAAGGTTGGAAAAGACCTCTAAGGTCATCGAGTCCAACCGTCAACCCAACCCCCCCATGGCCACTAAACCATGTCCCCAAGCGCCTCATCTACACGTCTTTTAAATATCAACTTGTCACATTCAGTGCTAGTATTAATGACAACTCTTTGAAGTCTTTCTCGAGGACAGGTCTGAAAAGCTGGTTCTCAAGGTCTGTGAGTGTGGGAATGTATCTAGTCTTGTTTAGAGTACGTGGGAGCGAATGGACAAAATGACGGATAAGCGGAAAGGTAGCTGCCCGAGGAAGGGATTGCAAAGGCAATCGCAATCTTTCTCATGTCGTGAGCTAATCGCGTTCAAGCTGATAGTCCTAGCACATGGTTCTCCTGACACGTACAATATTCGCAGCTGGCAGGACAGGATCCTTTCAGGTCTGCTTGAAGAAACAGTCTTATTTTTATTAAAAGCAGAAGTCTTTTTTTTTTTAATGCACAAACCAGAAGTCGGTTTACTCAACACAATGAGCTTATAGTGAAGGAGATGTTTAAGCTTATAGTGAAGGAGATGTTTAAACCATACTGGAACGCTATTAACTTCCAAGCTGCGAGATTAAAAGGGATCTTGTGAGGAAGGTATGGTATGTAAAAGCTGCAGCCATGGTCCTTTTATTTAAAAAATGGCTTGAGCTTTCTCTTCACTGCTTCCGTTGTCTTCCAGGAATTCTGTGATTGTAAATACATTCTTATTAACTCTGGAGGTGTTGTTCTCCGACCACACAAATGAAGTGCTTTTGAACAAATATTCAGTGCGTAATCCTAAAAAGCTGAGAGAAAGTTTTTACATCTTGAAACAAATCCACAAGTGGTGTATATTACTGAAGCTGTAGATATTTACCTACATACATCATAATAAAGCCAGCTGCCATCAAGGACGTCATAACATGTCTAATAAGATGGCCTAAACATTGCAAAGCCAGCACTTTTTGGAAAACCAAGCAGGTGTCTGCAGGTGACTGGTGAGGATCTTTCAGCAGGGCTGTCTGTCCTGGAAGACCCTACTTCTCCTCCGCCTTCCACAGTCATGCGGACGCGGATTACTGCCCGATAAACCGCACCTGCCGGGTCTTGCTGCTGTATTAAAAAAGGTACAGACCATTTCTAAGCCAAGGCAATTTGACAGCCTGGCATCTTATTAATTAATGCTTTATTTTAATTTTCCACTGATTAGGGTAATTCTGACTGCTCGCCAGACCTCTGTTTCACGGTCACTATAGCCTCCTCCTTACTGCAGCTCCTTCCTCTGAGCCAAATTACGACCGTCAGCCCTGTGGGCGAGGTGCTGCGAGATGTTCACCAGCCTGGTTGCGACCAGGGGACAGAGAGCAGGCGGTGTGCGCCCGCAAAGCGGCCGCGGCCAGAGGCGCAGCCTCGCTCCTTGAGCTGCTGTTGGCAGGAGGAGGAACGTGACTCTGAGCAATGGAAGGACCTCATCTCTTTTGATCTGTTTGGCTATACGCGTGGCCTTCCATCCATCATCTCAAATACTCTTCGAGAATCGTGTCATCCCCCAAGCTTCTGTCATGCCAGGAGGGTGGTTTATTTGTGCCTGGTGCAGCAGTTGAGAGAAGGATCTTAATTTGTCTCTAGGCATCTTGTCGGGAAGAACATGTCCTGGAGTCAAAGAGGGTCTTCTGTGCGCTTCTTTTAGCGTTTTTCCTTCATTCATGGTTAAGGAATTTGAAATGGAAAAGGTCTTTGCTGCAGAAAAACCTCTGATCTTTAATTTAAAATTCAAATGTTAGTTAAATTTAGTGTTTTCTGTTTTGAAAGCTGTCTTTGAAGACAGTTGTTGGCAGTTTTCTGTCCAGATTGAGAGTGAAATACGTAGTGAGCTTGGGGGAAGTAAAATATTGCTCTCTAATAAAACGGGGAGCATGTGCTGTGATTGAAACAGTAATTGTAAAGAAAGTGTGATTAATTAAAAGTGTATGAGAGTAATGAGATGAAATTGTAATTTTCAGTGCTTGTCTTTGCAATGTGAATAATGCTTTTAATGCAGCTTTGTAATGTCAATGTATGTTTTAGATTTTCATGAAGTGGTGACAAAGCTTTAATATTATTTTGGTGTCTAATGCTTTTATGCAGATTTTTGTTTCTGTGTTGTTAACTACGTTCTCAAGTGTTACAAAAAGGATGTCATGAAATCAGTAGAAATTATTAAAATGCCAAAAATGCTATTTTGAAGGAAACTCAATATAAAAGGAAGGTGCATTTATTCAAATCCTGTAATGTATTTACATAATTTTTAAAGAGAAAAGGTCTGTGTTATGATCAGATAAAGCAAGTGAATGAAACATTTGGATGCTTTAATAAAAGTTTGGGGTTATGGCCAAGTTTAGAAAATAAGGCATTCATTTTGGTAGTTTCCATAGTAACATGTTTATCTGTCAGATTGCTGTATGCATTGGACTGTCTGCAATAACAATGGGAGCAAATATTTTTAATAGCATATCATAAAGATTTAATAGATGGATGGATGAGTATGTACATTGCACTGAAATCGTGTCCCAAATTTGTTGACAAATAAAATTTGAAGTGCTGATTTGGATATTGTGACAACACATTAAGTTTATTTATAGGTCTTCATCACACAGTTCAAGAAAAAAGCATTTCAGAAGCTTGAGGGAAAACTAGCATAGCAGACGTCTTTTTCTGATTGCAAACTTAACGAAAATAATAAATGGAGGCTGTCTTACTGAGAGATATGGTGCGCACTGGTTTGAACGTACAAGCTCCAGCCAGAAAATGTCGTGTTTTCTAGCAGACTGGACTCTCATCCGAGGATGAATTGACAGATATTTCTTATTGTAGCGATATTATTCCATAACTTCCTGTTAACCTTTATTGATAGATATTTTAAATAGTAGACATTAGAAGAACGACTGCCAAGCTCTTTTGGCAGAATGAAGGACGCGACTGTTGTGGAATGGGTCCCAGTAAATAAGTATCTTTGCAACTATGATTTGTCTCCTGGAAATGGTGTTTGTGTTATACTGTTCTGCCGAATGGTACGAACATGGTCTGTCTCTGCGGCTGTGGGCGCTGCATGAAGCAAGTGAAAATGGTGATTTAAATAGTAATAGTAAATAACCTTTTCCCTCCGTTGAAGAAGAAGGGGGGGGAACCCCAAACCAAGGAAGTATCTCAGTAATTTCTGATCTCCTGAAAACAAATAGCTAGCCGTGTGGTCTGGAATTCCTCATTTTTCACAGTTCCACCACCAGAAGCTTCTGACTGCTCCCCGGCTCTGCCGGTGCCTTGGCTATGGCGTGAGATAGGTGAGTCCCAAGCTTGCTCCGTGCCACGGAGATGGTTAGGGTTGCGATATTGGAGGCTGGTTATGCTGGAAAGGCCGGGAGTATGAGAAGAAAGAGGAACATGTATTTCTCAATGCCAGCTCCTGCTTCTGGCACTGAGAAATAGATGGACTCGTCCTCAAGGGATCCAGTTTAAAAAACGAAACCACAAAAACCAGAAAACAAACACTACTACCACCCTGCCGCCAACCAGAACAGGGGCTTGTTTGAGGAAGTTGTTGTACATGATCATCCTGACGCGCAGAAACCCTTGTTGGCCATTATGCAGAGTACTTTGCCATAAAAGTCGAGTAGGAAGGGAATGATGTTCTCCCAAGTCTGTGAGCTCCCGTGGAAGTCTGATTGCACAACGTACAATTTTCACATTTTTGTCTTGCTTTCCTAATTATTTTTGTACAGATGGGGTTTATCTCAAGGTTTATTGTTGAAAGTATTTCACCTAAGAAATATTTAATGAGAAAAATCTGAATAATGATGTGAACTTGTACGGTGTAGCTATACTGTGTGTATATATGTATCATACTCTCTACACAGTAACACGTGTATGTACTTCGAGTGTACGCATGCTTAAGTTATAGAAGTAGCTCAAACCAAAAGCCCAGTCTGCCCTCTCACTCATCCTGCCTTCTCTCCCACCCAATGAGAGGTTCTGTACGACCAGACAAATTTATAATTTTTTTTTCCCATTGCTTTTATACTGCTTAAGAATTCACTGTAAAACTTTACTAACAATTGGGCAAGGGAAAAATGTCATCGCTTATGTGTGTGGTGTTTTGAAATATTGTTAGTAGTTGTGTGGTTAAAATGAAGTAAAATCTAGGATATCTTTTCAAATAATAGGAAAATCTGTCAAAGGTTGGTAGGAATGAACAATATTACCTTTATTATACTTTGCTGACATTCATAATACCTTCCTTGTCTTCAGCATTTATGTATTTGAACAAGTGTTGTGTTAGAAAGCAACGTGAAAATCTTAGAGGTGCTATTGAGGAAAACTTTTTGACTTCTTTACAAGGGTAAAGCATACTGTGCTTGTTCTAATAAGTAGATACATTTTCATACTGCAAACCTGAATTTTTTAATTGTATTTTGGCATTTTTGTATATCACACGGCCCTGCTGTAGTACCTTAACTGTGTCCAATCTTCTGAGCTGAATTGTGATTTGAGTTTCAGAGTGCACTAATATCTAGGGGAATTGTTCGGCGGATATTGAAAACTGCACTCTTAGCGTGTTGACAGTAAACATGGAAATATTGGAAGATGTCAGGAGTACTTTCCATCTGTAGTAGCTGACAGAAAAATGACATGGTAGTGACATAATTGAGATTTTGTTCTCCCTTGCTGCCAACACCAAGTTGGATAACTCTGGTGTAGAATGTGGTAGGACTGCATTGCAAAGCTATCGAGAAACTTGCAGTTGTCAGTCCCTGGATTATTTGTTGAAATGTGATTTCCCTCCCCCCGCCCCGCCCCGATACATTAAGGGTTTTATAATGATTCTTTTTAGCTTTTAGGTTGATGGTTCAGAAGTAAATTGTTGATGTGAAAAGCTTGCAAGGATCTCTCCTGTATCGTAAAGGGATGAATAAAATATTGTTAATTTTACATAACATTTCAGATTTCAAGTGAGAAGGGTATATAAACTGTTGGGTTTTTTGGCTTGTTTATTTTTGCTTTTTCTCTTGAATATTCTACACTGTTTTGAAGTGTAAAAACTGTGTCACATTGTACTTTCCAACTGTCCTCATAAAACCTATTTAGACTGCCCTGGGCATAAGAGGACTGCCCTAGCTCACCTGAACTTCATTAGCAGGTATAGCTTATCAGGTTGTACCGTTTGTTATGCCTTTAAATGTATTTCACTGTTCTTCTGTTTTCAGTTAAGCTTTGCGTGGTTTTGTTTCCTTGCTTCATCTTGGCACCAGGCGTGTTTGTCAAGGCGGAGCTCATGAATGAAGTGTAGGCATAGACATGTTGGGGCTGCATATGTTTAATAAACGTATGTATTTTTTCAGTAACAGCTTAAATTTCTGTGTCTAATAGTACAAGAGAAAAATAGTTTTCATGTAAATGGTGACAATTTGCTTTCCCTGATAGATTGATATAAATTAGTGGTTTTAATGATGTAGGTATAATATACCTACCAGGAAATACCAAACCAGGAACCTGTAAAAAGTTGAAAATACTTAAAGGGAAATGATCTTACTGCTAGTTGAATATGAAAGAGAGGCAGGAAAATGTATCATCATTTCTAGAAATACATACTTTGCACTTAGCAATTTTTATTTGAGAGACAGCCAGCCTAAAATGGTGAGTGGCTGAGGGTGCTTGTGATTACGTGGTGTGCACGTGTGCAGTATAGGAGTGGTTTGACTTTTGCGTTATAACTAATACTTTTCTCACAGTCATTCTGATAGCAAGATCTGTAAACTGTTTGTATTGCAAGGCAGAAGAAAGAAGCTAGTCTTCTAGCTGTGTTGAGAAACTTCAGGTCATTCTCACGAGGATTAGCAGAACCCCAGAATTTTAGAAGGTCTACTTTCCTTTGATGGCAGAAGCTGTTTTGAAGATTTTTAGGTTTTCTGTTTTGCTTTTTCTGTTCAACAGATGAATCATAAGATTACTGGAAATTCTTCTCAGGAGCTATCTTTTCTTTTGCAAAGTACTTGTTTGCAAAATTTATTGATAATCAATACCTCAGGAGAAAATAGTTTTGTGAAAACTAAGAAGGATTCATGAAAACCTCATGTACTTCTATCATCAGAAGCTTTTATAGTGGATATTGTCTAAAAATTATGACTCCTTTCTTGTTATTGACACCACTTCCAGACCGTGACCGAGGCTTCATTGATTTCAGGAAAGCTCTACAAATAGTGTCAGTGTACACAAGTCTGTCTGCAAGAACTGAGCCTTAAAAATGTGAAGCTCAGACTGCCATCAGCCCTTCTTAATCCAATTTGAAATCATCTTTGAATTGTTCTACAAATTACACAGTATATTTGAATCTCTTCCTTACTGTTTGAAACTTAGAGTAGTTTTTCGTCTTGAATGAGTTCTGTATAGGTTTTAAGAAATACAGTAAAATACTGGAGAAATCAGAATTACTGAGAAGACATACAGAATAAGCGATACATCAAATGAGGTTGTTGTACGCTGCAACTTTTCTGTTTTGCAGAGGAAGGGAAGTGGTTTTAATGCTAGCTTTAAGCCACCATTTTTATGACTGCTATTATTTTTTCTGCAGCAGGATGATAGGGAATTTTGGGGAAACTTTTGAAATAAATAGTAATTGGTTTTATCACTAAGAAATACTCTTAAATTGTGTTTGTCAGTGTTAGCAGAGTATGGTGTTTGAATAATAATTAGAAATCATAATATCTGTTGTAAAGCCATGATTGTTTATATATCTGAATGCCATCCTTTGAGACTTTTTTCAGTAGATGTCGTGTGGCGTATTCATGTATGCTGTAATGAAAGTCTTTAGCTACAGACATTCTCCAGGGCCTTGACTGACAAATCTGACAAGCTATAGTGAGCATTCGTTTGCATAATAAAGACTGAAGAATCGGAGTGAAATTCATTCCAATGTCATCCTTCTTGTCCTTGGGATTCTACTCTGTATTAAAACAAACAAACAAAGAACGTTCCTACCATTGAGTTGCCGTGCAGAAAAATGCATTCATGTGAGTGAGAGTAATAATACCATCTGTTATTTTGTGCCCTTTCTGATATGCCAACTAGTGGCAGAAAATAGCAGAAAGGTGTCGTTTACCTCTAGTATCTGGCTATAAAGGGCATACCATTTAATTGGGAAGGAAGTAGGAGGCATTTCAAGGCTAAGTTGTATGGCAGTGGTGTAACAGTGCATTAGAGAGAATCTCTGCATCAAAGCGGTATGGGTATTACTTTTGACACCTCCCTATTCAGTTTTATTCTAAATAGCTGAAAGCTTTTCTGAGGCTAAACAGCAAAATAAAATGTTTAAAAGATCAGTTAATTAGTTTATTCAATCTGTTTAAAAACTATCTGCAAATGTACAGGAAAGTATTTTCATTTTCATTGCTTCATGTACGTACACATAAAACTGTTAATGCAAATACTCCAAAAAACCCCGGTTCATACCTTAAAGACTTCTTGCACATTTTCTATTGAAATTATTCTATTTCCTTTCAAAGAAAGCAGAGTGCATTAGCAGTATGTTGCACTCTGCTTTCAGTATTATCCTACACCTGTGAGGATTTATATTCTTCCCTTTCTCAACCCCTTCCATTGCGGGGATCAGTGGGTGCAGGCTGAACGTGGGTTCATTTTACACGCGCTCGGAGGAGCTGCTGTCCTTAATTAGATCTTCCATATTGGTCTCTTTTCTAACCGTCTCTCTTGACTTATCTGAGACTTTTTTCTTTATAAATACTGGCTGGGTTTAATTAAAGCATGATATAATCCCATAAATTTTTAATGTGGAAATTCGTCTTTTTGCATTGTATTTGATGACCTTATTGTTGGGGCTTGATTGAAGTTGGAAATAAATTGGAAGCATTTAACTCCTAAATTGCTCAATTTTCTGCCCTTATAGTGGCTAAGTGTATCTGCCCAACATTTTCTTTTGTTCTCTTCCTGTTTAAAAAATTTTTTTTACATGAAATTGAGTTTGTTGCGCCAGGCTGTGTTCTGGTCTGACCCAGTGTGGTTCCACCTCCCCCCGAGCTTGAGGCGCTGCAGGTTCACGTCTGCGTCGAATCTCGGTGGCAGGATCGAATCCTGTTGTCAGGACGCCCGGCATTAGCTGTGGCAGATACAGCCCTTTCCTCCCTCGAGTCGCCATTAATTACACACTCCATAGCTCATCTACCTGCAAAAGAATCTGAAGCAGTGCTTTGGAAATGGAAGCATTTTGGCAGAGTCAGTGAAAACTGAGTGCGTGCTTTAGACCCGCGCAGAAGTCATTCTCCAAAGAGAAGCATTGAACGCTCTTTTTGTGCACGCGTCAATGTCTCTTCTGTTCCGTCTTCCTCCTTTATTACTTTCGCTAATCCTCACCACAGAGACAGAGATTAATTATTGCAGTAAAGTCTTCCTTTCATCAAGAGAAGGTAGTAGTCACATTAAAGTTTACAAAAATTTGACCCGTGAAGAAACCTTTTAAGAGGAATTGCAATAAATTTGGTAGGTAAGTCTAGTGGTCTTAAATGTACAAATTAAGAAATAGAATTCAATTATAGGTATAAAGCTGATCTTTAATTCAGAACTTTTCCCCTTTTTAGTAAGGTTTTTTCAGTCAATACTAGTGTTTTCAGTTTCTTTACACATGAAGTTAGTGTGTTGTGTGCATTTTCTATCTGAGGCAGTATGCTGCAGTGTTTTACGCCCCTGTTCCACGAGAGGCAGGAATTTGTAGGACGCTGTCCATGTGCTGCCTCAGACTGGTGGAAGTATTCCTGGGAAATTTTGGCTTGGCGTTTCAGTAATATCCTTTTCTGGGGATTGCACAGCTTGCTCTTAAATGTTAGATAATTTAAAATCTAATCATCTGGAGAATATTTTTATATGCAGAATGGCTACTTGTACACTTTGACTACAGCACTATAAGACACAAAAATAATTCTGAAAAATGTTATTGTATGTATGTTACTATATATATTTCATATATATGTTACTTTATATATTTATATTGATATAAATTTAAACAGCAGCTTGTCAAATTATGTTGTGAAACCGCAATGGTCAGCAAGGAATTTTGCTATACTATGCTGAAGGAACACATTCGCTATGGTATGTTATAGAATGTTTTAAAGTAGGAAGGACCGGTGTGTAATTAAAGGGTGTGTATTTTATTTTGTAAAGGAGCATTCTGCTTTCAGAAATGTAACCTTCCATTTATGCTTAGCATCCGTTCTTTTCTATTCAAACTGAATTTCTAACATGTTTTGGTATTGGGTGCGTATTGGGTTTGCATGGCAAGGTTTTGGTAGCCGGGGGGTTACAGGGAGGCTTCTGTGAGAAGCTGCTAGAAGCTTCCCCCATGTCCAGTAGAGCCAATGCCACCGTCCGAAGACGGACCCGCCGCTGGCCAAGGCCGAGCCCATCAGCGACGGTGGCAGCGCCTCTGGGATAATGTGCTTAGGAAGGAGAAAACCAAACCTGTGCACCATCAGCTGGAGAGAGGAGTGAGAATATGTGAGACACAACTCTGCAGACACCCAGGTCAGTGCAGAAGGAGGGGAGGAGGTGCTCCAGGCGCCGGAGCAGAGATTCCCCCGCAGCCCCTGGTGAAGACCATGGTGAGGTGGCTGTGCCCCCGCAGCCCGCGGAGGTCCACGGTGGGGCAGGTAGCCCCCCGCAGCCCGTGGAGGTCCACGGCGGGGCAGGTAGCCCCCCGCAGCCCGCGGAGGTCCACAGTGTAGTAGATATCCACCCGCAGCCCGCGGAGGTCCACGGCGGGGCAGGTAGCCCCCCGCAGCCCGCGGAGGTCCACAGTGTAGTAGATATCCACCCGCAGCCCGCGGAGGTCCACGGCGGGGCAGGTAGCCCCCCGCAGCCCGCGGAGGTCCACAGTGTAGTAGATATCCACCCGCAGCCCGCGGAGGTCCACGGCGGGGCAGGTAGCCCCCCGCAGCCCGCNCCGTGGGAGGGACCCCAGGCTGGAGCAGGGGAGGAGTGAGGAGGCAGGAGCGGCAGAGACACCCTGTGATGGACTGACCACAATCCCTGTTCCCTGTCCCCCTGCGCCGCTTGGGGGGAGAAGTTGAGCCTGGGAAGAAGGGAAGGGTGGGGAGAAGGTGTTTTAAGACTTGGTTTTATTTCTCATTACCCTACTCTGATTTGATTGCTAATACGTTAATTTTCCCCAAGTCGAGTCTGTTTTGCCGGTGTCGGTAATTGCTGAGTGATCTCCCTGCCCTCACCTCGACCCATCAGCTTTATGTTGTATTTTCTCTCCCCTGTCCAGCTGAGGAGGGGAGTGACAGAGCGGCTTTGGTGGGCACCCAGCCAGGGTCAGCCCCCCACAGGCAGTGATTAACTAATCTAAACAACTAATTAAAAGTTGTTGTTGATAAATATCTAAGTACAATCAGACAGGTGTGTGCAGAGAATTTCTTTGCCCTTTGGACCCTCAGTATTAAAACTATGTTGGATTTTTTTCAGAAAGTGTGTATTATTGAGTCTCCTGAGACTTTCCTTCATACATGGGACACCAACACATAAAATAATTGCACGAATAGGTTCCTTTTCTGTAGCTTATAGAGCGAGTCAGTCCAGAGGAGACAGACGGGGCAGCCCTGCAGCTCGGGGTGGCTTTGCGGGGAAGCGCGGTTTCTCCGCGGGATGCTGGAGCACGGGGCGCTTGTAAACCCCACGGAGCGCGCCCGTGCGTAGCATTGGCACGCGTGAAGGAGCGGATCGAGTTTAATAATGAATTGTTCTCCTGTTTGTGCTGTTGTACCTCTTACTTCCTTAAAAATCATAAGACTCCTGGAAATATATTTGGGAGAGATGCTTTGTTGTGGCTGTTATTGCGTCCTCCTGTAACCCATGTATGATATTTTTAAACAATTGAAGTGAAACATATTTCAAGCTCTTTGAAAGGTTGATTCTGTTCCTTGGATTCAGAGAACTGTTGCTAGGTCAGTGTTTTGAGCTTAATAGGGTTTGGGGTATTTTCAGTTTAGTGAATACATTTGAACAGAAGCTGAATGTGTTGGGGTTTTTTTTTGTTGTTGGTGGGATTTTTTTTTTCCTATTGCAAACCCAAGTAGATTAGATGTCTAATCTCTAATGCATTTTTATTGGAATTTCACATCCTTTTGTAAGTGGATTGTCTTTGTTTTAATTATTAACTGGACATTTAAAACATTTACATGTGAGCATGTGTACAGTTTGTATAAAAACTATTAATAATAGAGAGGCTGCATCAGTTTAATATTGCATTGCATTCTTTTTTAATACACCAAAAATAATGATAAAACTTGACTTTTTTCCTCTTTTCCAGTTTTAGGCAAAATAAATCACTTACGTACAGTGATTTTAGCTTGTTTAGATTTTCCTATAGGAAATGGCAAATATAGGCTTATTCTACAGCACGCTTATTATGAAACATTAGGTGCACCATTTAGGAATGTTGCACCTAACATGGTAATGGTTCTTCAGTGAGTTCTTCGTGGATCTGTCCTTTAAAATCCAGAGTCCCACTTAGGACAAAGCGGAATTAGCTGGGATACAAAGATCCTCTTGTGTGCAGGACACCACATTAATTTGCACAAGCTTGTAGTGGGGGAATATATATGTATATATAGATTGCTTTGCTCACGTTCTTTACTGGTTTATTTTATCATGCTTTTCTTCAGTTGATTTAATTAGCGCACTGAGTCATGCCTTGCATAAAATAAGCAGAATACCTGACGATTAGTGTGTCAGCCAGCATCGAGAAGTGCTGTGGCCCTGTTGCACTGCAAGGGTAACTTAGAACTACCATTATTACCCCCGTTTGCCTTTAGTCATCGTGCGAGGGCTCCAGCAAGAGTGGCCACCGATCAGCAGGTTCTCCAGGCAGGAGAACGAAGTTGCGCAGGACCTTCGAGCTGTCGGTTCCTGCCCCCGGCTATTCCCCGAGCAGCAGGTACTCGCTGAGAAGCATCTTTGAAAGTGGTGTAGAAGTAGGTCAGGTTTTACTCTGGGTATTTGTACGTGTGAGCTGTCTGGTAGATGAGGGAAATGAAGGAATTTATGAGGACAAAATACTGAGAATATTTACGAAGAGTAAGGAGTGCTTAAAGATACTAATGAATTAAATTAACCCAGTTTATTTACAGTGGATGGCTCTCCTTTGTGTGGTGATTTAAAGGTTGCGGTAGTGATTGCTTGTCTCTATAGAACTGCAATTTTTCAGTGCACTTAACTTTAGAAATCCATGGGATGCTGCTTCTTCAATTTGCCAATTTGGTGTTTATTTTATAGTAGAATTTTGTTTAGTAAATAGCACTTTCCAACCATGTAGCCTTTAATCTAAAGCCCTCAAGTTCTTCATACTGAACATTACGGGACCTCCACGGAGGTGGTGCTGTCTCAACAAAAATGATGAAGCTGCGTTTTGTCCCAGTTTGTGTTCCGGAGCCAGGCAGGAGGTCAGATTCTGCACTTGGGGATAGGTCTTGGCTCCGCTGAAGTCGATAAAAGTGGACAGGGGCTGTGACAAGCAAGATTTAAACAAAAACCCAAAACCACCCCCCTCCACACACCTCCCAAAAACCCAACCAAAACCCTGTAGCCCTCCCTAAGACGACATCCTGTGTAATTATTCTAGTGAATTCAGCTGTTAAGTATCATAGGCTTTGCACTGAGATAATTCTGCTCTCCAGAATGTGTTGAATTACGAGAACAATATTCCTTGTGTAATGTTGATATCTGAAAACCAAATAAAACTAATCATAAAAGACTTTCTCCGTTAAGTGATAAGAGCCCTTTGACAATAAAAACTTGTCGGTCTTTCGTGGTTTAGGAATAATTTAACCATGTTAAAGTCTCTTGGTTTAGATTTTATATAGCGGCAATCTCCCATATTTGCTACGCCAGTGGAAATCGTAAGTTTAAATACGGTGTATTGGGACTTAGTGCTAGTGGGTTCAGCAGTTGGTTCCACTTTTGATAGCCTTAAAATTTAACTGTATTAAATTATCCTATTTTAAACTTCATAAAATGTCAATTTGCCTCACTTTGCTACTCAGTGGAAGTCATAATTCTGAGGCAAATGTGCCATGACTCCGGTATGGGCAGTTCTAGTGGTCGGTACGAGCGTGCTGGCAGTCTTGAATTGCTTTTTAATCTGCTTGAGGCAAAGAGCGTTTTTGCTAGTGGGTGTTTTTGTGGAGCTTGTGGCCTGTTTTGCCCTCAGCATCGTGTGGAGTCGGGTGGTTGTTCCCCGCCAGCGGGACGTGTTGCCCTCTCTGGACCGGGGTTGGCCCGGGGTGCGTCGGGGCGAGGTCTTGGGGTTGTCCCCTGGAAGGAAAAACGCAAAAGTAGCTGCATTGAGCAAAAATGGGGTAGGAAGAGGCTTTTGTTGGCTTTTTTCCTTGTTTTGACTACCCAAAGGTATTGAAGGTTAAAGATCTGTATCGCTGATAAACGTTTCATTCAAGCATTTAATTTAATTTCCTCAAGGATAAGGTATCTGATGATATTCATTATTTAGGCGTCTGTATAGTCCTGAGTGTTAGATACTTAAATCCTTATTATATGACATGACAAGACAATGAAATTGAAAAATATGCTGTGTAAAAAGCATTTATATTTATGTATTATATTTGCTCTACTTCAGGAATCCCTTAGCTCTTGTGGTTTAAGAATGAGTAATTAGGTTGCTCTGTTACGGACGCTGAGCTGCGACAGCTCATTTTCCTCATGGACCCCACTGAGGCGGAGGAGAGGAGTGCTGGAGGCATTTGTATCCATCCAAAAAGGAAGCAGAGGGATAGGTTTTGTTCGGTTGGGTTTTGGGAGATTTTTTTTTTGCTTTCATTTGAGTGGTTGGAGTATTTTATTTTTTTTACTGTATGTTCACCATTGCTAGGAAGCTTGAGTCTACCCGTAGATAAAATTTTTCTTATAGAAAATGTACGTAGTTTTTGTTATATGTTACTTGCTGCTTTGTTGCAGTTTTGAAGATGCTGTAGTGTTAAAGGAAAGCATTATGCTATCTCCACAATGGGGATTTTTTAAACTGTCTTTTAGCTGCTGGTTATGTCATCTTTAATTAAATGGTTATGCTTGAAATAATTTTCTTTTGGGAATGTTTGTGACTTTCTGTAGATACAGAAGTTGCTCTGACATTCTGAGAGTATACTTAAAAAAAAAAACCTCCCACACAAAAAACACCAGCTGTTTATCTTGTGTTAATTTTTATGGTGTGATGACACACTAAGTCTCAGAGAAAAGAACTGCTTCTCCCAAGTAAATCATCCATTTCAAATTTAACTTCTAAACTAAACTGGCCTTGGTGTATTGTTAATGCTAGTCCATGGTACAAGGAGTTTAAAAAAAAAAAATCATTACAATGTACTAAAGTGACCCATTCTGTAAGTGTGATGAATGTATATTGTTTCAGTTCGCAGTGTAGAAAACTGATCTTACAAAACCTTAAATGTTGCGTATTTTGTAAAATGAACTTTGGCTGTAAATTCACTTAAAACTTGCTTGTTCGTTTACCTGAGGCTGTAGTGTGAAGGTCTGTTTTCTGTGTTTCTGGGCAGACATCTAGGACCGCAGACGGAGGGTAACCTGCTTTTGAATTTTTCAGAGGAATCGATTAGTTTGATTCGCTACCATAACCCATCAAAAATAACCTTTTGGGCTGGCAGGTAGTGAGGGGTGGCCGGGGGGTGTTTGGGCGACCTGGTGAGGCTGGCGAAAGGCTGGTAAAGGAAAAGGAAAATCGTGATAAAACAACAGTTTATAAGTCAACTAAATGCGAAAATAGTATGAAGAGGAAATAATAAGCATCGAGGACTTCAGGAGTTCTCTTCCTGAAGACTTTCAGGTGCTTTTTGTAAACAATGGAGACATGGCCATTTCTAAAATAAAAAAAAGAGCCACCAATTTTAGGAGTGGAAGTTAATAGCCTATTTCTTTTGTAATATTGTAAGGTATAATTAAAACCTGCTGCCAGAATGAAAGTGTAATTGCTAATGTGAATTATTATACCAAAGAGACTTACAACGAGGGAAAGTATCAGGCATTCGGTGGCAGTTTGGAGCTCCCAGCTCTGTATTTTCAAATTCCTACTGCTTTTATAGTCAGAATTGTTACACCATAAACGTGGAAAAAGAAGGAAAAAACCTTCCTAAATTATCACACAGGGTACAGTTAAAACAACCTCTTGAAACAGTATAAGTAGATAAATGCTACCATCAGTTTCATTTGTAAGTCTTAATTTTTTCTCGCAAATACCTGTACACACACTTCTTGTTAAAAATGCCTTTTGCTTTGAGCTTTCCATAATTAAGGATGGCTTTGATACACAGGCTGGATTATGTTAAATCCTTGCTGTCACCGCAGAAATTATAAATTAGAACAATACTGAGCATGTAGTTCTGGTACTGTCCTCTCCAGTCTGCTGCCAGCCAGCTCAATGCTTTGGGTGTGCATCTGAGGATGAAACTGGAAATTTCTTTTGGTTGGCTTATAGGAGAAGTTTAAACTCTTGGGATCAAAGTTAAACTTGTGGGTGGAATGGTGGAAATGGAAGGGAAATCTTTCAGTGGGCATTGCCAGTAGAGCTACAGCGTGCTGATCAGCGTTTGTGAAGGTAAGAAGCTTTTAATACTCCAAACTGTCTAAAACTAGCAGGGATCAGCAGAGCTGTAGGTGTGCAGATGAGGTGAGCTGACACACTTATGTCCTTTGATGTTATTCCCAGGCCCACAGTGTTTCAACGCTGTCACCTGGCTTCCCGGGTACGACTGTAGAATTTCTCTGGCCGTAATCCCTGTTGTTTAGTATCAGTCCAAGGATCAGAAATCATTCTTCACACAGACGCATCACACTTCAAAGCCCTCTGTTAAGGAGAAGCAGAAGAAAATCTTGAAGGAGGAGGCTCTATCTAATAAGCTTTCAGAAGCATTGGACTTGTGGAGGAGAAGAGTTTCCAGTGACGGCAGAATCGGTTCAGGAGGTGACTCGAGTTGCTTGTAAGCAAGTTACACAAGTCATTTGCAGATTTGTCAGGATATGTATTTACTGGGTGGTTCTGTGCTCGTGTTCCAGACTATACACTTAGTCCATGGAGTGCTTGATCTTTCTTATATTGGAGTGAAATAAATATGTGAAGAAAATAATATAAATAACAAATTAAGTCCATATAAATAACAAATTAAGTCCAACGATAGAGCAGCAGAACTAGCTGTAAGCTCTGGCAGCAGGACTAGCTCCCCTGGGAGCTCAGGGGCAGGATTTCAGTCAATTCACCCCAATCGCCTCTTGGGTTTTGTCTTTGCTAGTTCAAACTTAGTTCATACCTGTTGGGCTGAAGATGGTTCACCAGTATGCACGAGGAGTCTGTGCTGCAATGGAAACCTTCTCGTTTGTTTATGAAATTCAGCTATTGTGCAGTTGTGCTTCTATTCCAGGCAAAGCTGAAGTGGGGGAGAATGAGCCCTCCCGGTGGGTTACTTTAGGGTGCTTTTAAGGATGTCTGTCGTGAATGTTCGGTGCAGGTTGGTAGGGCAGGCGGGGCTTTTATTTGCTTGTTTTTAAACTGAGCAAATAGGAGGGGTGCAAATGCGTCCTCTTAGCTTATTTGCTCTCTCTGCACCTTCTGTGGTGCCTGCTGATGAGAGGCTGGAGAAGTGCTGCCTATTTCGCCTCCTGACATAGAATCACAGAATCATTAAGGTTGGAAAAGACCTCTAAGATCATCGAGTCCAACCGTCAACCCGACCCCCCCATGCCCACTAAAGCATGTCCCCAAGCGCCTCATCTCCACGTCTTTTAAATCCCTCCAGGGATGGGGACTCCACCACTGCCCTGGGCAGCCTGTGCCAAGGCCGGACCACTCTTGCAGGAAAGAATTCTGGAGCCCAAATTCACGCATGCCGGGGAAGGAGGGAGGGAGGGAGGGAGTGCCACAGGAGGTGTGGTGGCAGACGCAGCGTTGGCTCTCTTGAAAATGCCGTGTTGTAAACAGAAAACTTGCGTTTCATCCTGCAAACTAAGAGGCTGGTAATGAGATTTATGTAAATACTTCTGGGAATTCCCCAACGATAATCTCGTAATTAATTCCACGTTGTAGAGGGCTGCTGTCAGCCGCTCACCTCCTTTAATTGTTGCCAGGGCCATCTGCGGTGGGCGCAGGCGGAGGAGAGCTCTGTCCCCTATGTGCCCGGGCGGCTCCGTCAGCGGGAGGGGACAGGAGGATGGGGATGCGCTGGTCTTGGGAGACGCTCTGTTGAGATCCACGTATAATCTAGTTCTTCAGCACATGGACCTTCTGTTGATCAATTAGAGGCTCCCTGTATTTGCTAAGTTGTTATGGGATTAATTATTATGACCTAATGTAGTCACTAGGTTGTGTGAGGAGAAGGTTGGAAAAAAAAAGGCAAGCTGTTAGGAAAAATTCTCTTTCTGACACACAAATCTGGCAGGTGTGTATTACTTGATATTTATGTCCTGGTATAAAAACAAGGTGGTGGATTCATAGAGCCATAACGCCTATTAGAAGAGAGGAGGGAAGGACTGCAAATTACTGAGTCTCTTTAAGCCTTGGCTGTTCTGGAGTCAGTCCTTGTATCCCTCTGTCCATCCTGTCCTCTAGCAAAGTGCAGGAAGATTGAGAGGGCAAAGCATGGGTACCGAGTCAGGGTGCCTGTCGTGGTTTAACCCCAGCCAGCAGAAAATAAACGCCACGCAGCCGCTTGCACACACACCCCCTCCCACCCCCACCGGTGGAACGAGGGGGAGAATCGGAAAGGGCACAAGCAGGAAAGCTCCCGGGTTGAGATAAGAACAGTTTAATAATTGAAATAAAACAGCAGTAGAACAGCAACAATAGCAAATGGGAACAACACCAATAACAGAATACACAAAGCAGACGATGCACAGTGCAACTGCTCACCGACCGCCGACCGCGTGTCCTGAACCGGGGCGAGCCCCCCCACACCTGGTTTTTATACTGCGCATGATGTCACATGGTATAGAACACCCCATTGGCCAGCTGGGCCCACCAGCCCGGCTGTGCTCCCCCCGCCCCGGTGCAGGCATCACCCAGCAACAGCCAAAGCATCAATGGGCCATTAATGCTCCTTTCATACCAAACCCAAACCCAGCCCAGCCCATCCCCAAGCTGTGGGGGGGACAGTTAACCCTGTCCCTGCCGGAACCAGGACAGTGCCCTGCGCCTCAGGACCGCAGGAGAAACCTCTGCTGGGAGGAGAGGGTGAAACGCACCCGGTAGCTGTGCAGCCCCCCTTGCTCGGGGTTGCTGAGCCCACGCCAACACACGCCGTATTTCACGTGGACTCGTGCCACGCCGCCCCAGCAGCCAGACACAGCTCTAGGCTCCTGGGCGTACGGACGTGATGAGCGTTTTCTCAGAGCAAAACGATAGGAAAATTTCATCCCATGATTATTCTGATTGGGAAAGGACACGGTCTAGATTGGAGCGGTGCAGCGAGTTCCCGACTGCTGTTGGGGGCAGGAGCGGGACTGCTTGCCTGGGGACAGCCGTGCGTGCCGGCACAGTGCTTGGGTCCAGAGCTCTCCTCTTCGCAAGGGTGCCAAGCAGGACAGAGGGTCCTCTCCTCTCATTCATCATGCTGTCTTTAGATCTAGCTATACATTAGCACTGAGTTATTTATGGGTTCATGGCTTCTACAGGACTGACACAGAAAGGTTCATTCTGAAGTTATTTCCCAAAGTGTCATCAGATTATTTCATGGAAAAGTGCTTTCTTGAGTACACAGTCGTCCTTCTTAGGACATGGAGGGNCCAGGGCAAAGCATGGGTACCGAGTCAGGGTGCCTGTCGTGGTTTAACCCCAGCCAGCAGAAAATAAACGCCACGCAGCCGCTCGCGCACACCCCACACCCCCCCTAACGGTGGAATGAGGGGGAGAATCGGGAAGGGCACAAGTAGGAAAGCTCCCGGGTTGAGATAAGAACAGTTTAATAATTGAAATAAAGCAGAAGTAGAACAGCAATAATAGCAAATGGGAACAACACCAATAACAGAATATACAAAGCAGACGATGCACAGTGCAACTGCTCACCAACCGCCGACCACGTGTCCCGAACTGGGGGGCGAGCCCCCCCCCCACCTGGTTTTTATACTGAGCATGATGTC
>VZTQ01005651.1:356824-420460 GCA_013400755.1 Pelecanoides urinatrix
CAGGCTGCCCAGGGCAGTGGTGGAGTCCCCATCCCTGGAGGGATTTAAAAGACGTGGAGATGAGGCGCTTGGGGACATGGTTTAGTGGGCATGGGGGGGTTGGGTTGACAGTTGGACTCGATGATCTTAGAGGTCTTTTCCAACCTTAGTGATTCTGTGATTCTATGATTCTTCAGATATTGAAATCTAGGTCTTCAATATTAACTTCTTATAATGCAGAGACATTCACAACTATGAGAGCAGCTTTGATTGTTGACAGGTATTGGCTTTTCTAGTTCTAGGTTCATGACACATAGTAAGGCGAAACAAAGTAAAGAAAGGGGAAAGAAGTAAAAGTCTCTCTGCCTAGTCAGCTCGGGAACATTGAATAAACACGAGGCCATGAGGTATATACAAATGGGATTAAATTTTTGTTTTTTTTTCCCTGAAGGAAAGGCAGTATATGTCTATTGTGTGTATGGTGGCAGTTGTGAAGGACTGTGATCCAGGGAACACCGTTCAGTTCTGCATTTTGATGTTCCTGTGGCTTGGATTGAGCCTTGCAAGAGGAGTCGGGAGAATTTGCTTTAGTTTGCTGGTGCTCTAGACCTCCTATCAAGGCACAAGGCAAGGCAGCGGGCACCGGGGAAGGGAGACCCATCCCCGGTCTCGGTGCAGCGAGGGTCACAGCCTCTGCGGGCGACGGGGTAGGTGTAGTCGTGTTTTACTTTATTGCTATTCTGAAACCTTTTGAAACAAGTCTACATAGCTCCTTCGTGCTGCAGGAAGAATTCAGGCCTCTTCGTGCTTGATTTCACTATGCCAATGTGAAAGTCCCCTGGATGTCACAGCTCTAGTCAGCACTTCTTCCCTTGTGTTGAAAATGTTTGTTCTTAAATGGGTTCTTTTCAGGGAACACAAGTGAATACTCTCATTGTTGTGTGTTAGTTACTTGTTACTGTAGTTTGTGGAGCTGACGGGTTTAAATTTGAAGTCTTTTAATCTTTAGACCCTGTGCTACGTGCTACCATAGTGATGATGCTACCACATCCATTAATTTAGCTAATGCTTCACAAAATTGACAATTTTCTCATCTGTTGCAGCCATACATAACTGCTGAAACACACACAAGATGTCACACCCCCACAAAACCTCTTCAGAAGAATAAACATATTTATGTATCCTCTAAATGCAGTCTGTCTGTTTTCCTGCAGACTTCATGCTGTGCTGAAAATAGGTTTTACTGAGTTTTAGAAGCACATGTTTAAAACATAATTAAACTGAGTTTGCATAGAAATTTCTTATTCTTTGCTTGCCCGCACGCATGCGCGCTCATGCTAATCCCTGGACTGTGAAACCCTCTTCGCTTTCCAGTTAATTTTGTCTGCGATCTGATCATCTTTGACTACTATGTTTCTAATTTTGTATTTTACAAATTTGTTTTTGTTGACAGCCCATTTCCTGTCCCTCTTCTGTCTTACTAGATTAGTTTTTGCCAGTGTAATCTTTCAAATCTTCTTGGGGTATTCTTTATATTCAATTTTTTCTAAACTAGGTTGATGTTTTGTAGAATTGTTAATATTTTAACTTTGCTATCTTAATGCTTCCCCCAGACGTCTATTTTTTTTTTTTTTTATTATTTTACCTCTGATTTGTTGGTATGTTTTGAAATTTGTACGTGCCCCTTCATTGCAAGTTTTGGTGCAGCAAGTGCTGGCGCTTGTGCCCATCCCAGGGACTAGCAAGTGAAAAAACCTGACGGAAGAGGCGAGCCCGCGGTGGCCGCTGGCACTGCTGGCCACCCAGCCCTTAGCCTCACCCCGGGCCATGTCCTGCTCTGGGGCTGAGGTCCCAGGACCCTTCCTGGCAGTGGGCACAGCAGCCTGCTTGCGGGAAAGGCAAGATAAGCGCCTTCGTGTAGTCCCCGTGGGATTGTAACCCCAGTGGTCAAAGGCTTGTAAGTGAGAGAGAAGCCCGTAAGAATGGGTGGCATGTCTTTTATTACCCGGTTGACACGGCTGGAAGGAAAAAGGCAAGCTTTCTTCCTGCCCTGGGGCCACAACAACCCCAGCACCGCTCCAGGCTTGGGGAAGAGCGGCTGGAAAGTGCCCAGAGGAGAAGGACCTGGGGGGGCTGGTCGACAGCGGCTGAACACGAGCCGGCAGCGTGCCCAGGTGGCCAAGAAGGCCAACGGCATCCTGGCCTGTATCAGCACTGGTGTGGCCAGCAGGAGCAGGGAGGGGATCGTGCCCCTGTACTGGGCACTGGGGAGGCCGCACCTCGAATCCTGGGTTCAGTTTTGGGCCCCTCACGACAAGAAGGACATGGAGGGGCTGGAGCGTGTCCAGAGAAGGGCAACGGAGCTGGGGAAGGGCCTGGAGCACAAGTCTGATGAGGAGCGGCTGAGGGAACTGGGGGTGTTCAGCCTGGAGAAGAGGAGGCTGAGGGGAGACCTCATCGCGCTCTGCAACTGCCTGAAGGGAGGTTGGAGCGAGGGGGGGTCGGTCTCTTCTCCCAAGTAACAGCGATAGGACGAGAGGAAACGGCCTCAAGTTGCGCCAGGGGAGGTTTAGGTTGGACATGAGGAGAAAATTCTTTCCTGCAAGAGTGGTCAGGCCTTGGCACAGGCTGCCCAGGGCAGTGGTGGAGTCCCCATCCCTGGAGGGATTTAAAAGACGTGGAGATGAGGCGCTTGGGGACATGGTTTAGTGGGCATGGGGGGGTTGGGTTGACGGTTGGACTCAATGATCTTAGAGGTCTTTTCCAACCTTAGTGATTCTATGATTCTTTCCCAGACCTGAGAAAGGTCCATCTATCAGCTGCCCTAGTGAAAACCCTTCCCCTCTCCCGTTACAATAAGCATATTGGAAGCAAAACGAATTGACAAGAATCTCTTTTTGGGTATCTCTAGGCAGCTGCTTCATTCTCATTAAATAAGATTTATATGTGGGATGAGGAACGGCTTTGAAGGTTTTAAAATCGATTGGCAGACCGAAGTCGGTAATCAAACACACGTCGTTGCTGCTCCTCCATCTCCCAATCCTCCCCGGGGCGGTGGGACCGGGGGGGTGGACCGCCAGTGACAGCAGGTACCCTGTCTTTTCCTCCCGTCCTATCTAACGAGCAAATGTATGCTGGAAGGTGACACAAATGAAACTGCAGCTCAGCACTGAATCCTTTTAAGGACCCTAATGCATCAAAGAAGCATCGCTGCACACCGTGGACTGGCTGCCCTTATGCTGGAGAGAAACAGGAGCCCTCGGGACGTGCCTTTCCCTCTCCGCAGTCGGAGGAAGGCTTTCTCAACCTTTGATGGGTAAATTTAAATTAGGTTAATCCCACCCCAACTTTATTTTCCGTCGAATATTAATAAGATCTAAATATCACTGTCTGATCCCCTAATAGGAAGTCTTGGATTTTAATCTTTTTTTTTCCCACCAGTAGACAAACTTGTATCTTGGTGCATGCTGGAGCTAATAGTAGATCGTATTCTGAAAACCCAAACTCTGCAGGCGATATGGGAGGGCCCTTTCCCTGCTTGGATATGAAATGAGAAAGGGAGAGAAGATGTAAATCTCAAAGTTTTTAATTTAGGAGGCAGTTCGGTACTTTCTTCCAGCCCCTGGAGAGGGTGGTCTATGTTACTCTATTCCAAAATGTTAATCTTGGTTACGTTTGGGCACAGAAAAGGTCTGCAAATGTAAGGCATAACTTCATGCTGAACTTGTTTCAGTAGATTACTGGAAGATGTTTTACCATAAATATAGAAATTTTTTTTTTTTTAAAAAAGATGATTGATCAAAAAGAAAAGATGATCTAATATTAAAATAAGGAAGGGTCTAGAGCTTGAGAAAGGAATACTTGTCTTCCCAAAATTAATCACCTGCTAAACTTAAGCAAGAGTCCAGAGCAGACATACTTTCCATGGCTGCTATTCAGCCATTTTTGTGGGTAATGTTAAACTTTAAATTCTTCTCATCTTTATTTTAGAAGTAAATTAGAGTGAAGGGGTAGTTTTGTACAGTTGGGTAGTTCTGCTGAAGTAACAAAGCGGGCACTACCAAGTTCACAGCAAGTGCTTCTATATCTTGGTCTAAATAAATGATTAGGGTGTTACTGTCCTGATATCTTCATGCAGTTCAAGTGCCACGGGGAGTTCAAGGCCTCGCTCCCAGATGTTTGGACCCCTCAAGTCTAAGTGTGTCTGTTGAGGTATGGGATGAGAATTGTTTCTCCCTGTGTCCCACTACATTGTCCCACTCGAGCAGTTTCTCCACGTGGGATCACTCCTCTGAGGGGAGAGATGAGTTTGGTGCAAACTCTGGTGGAATCTAGGAGTTGATTTTTTTATTTTCCCCTCTGCCTGAAACTCATGCAAATAGTGTCTCCTGCCCCGTTTTTAGAGGAGGAGACGCTTCCAGCCTGGCCATGGTAGGTGAAACTCAACGTGGTGGTAGGTCCTTGCCTGCTCGAGCGCCAGGCAGATCACCACAGTGCCGGCACGTCACCTGCCTTTGCTTTTGTTAATTACTGCATCCATCAGAATTAATGGACACGTGTAAAGTGGGACAGTTGGCATATCGCAATAAAAAGGGGAAGAAATAAAGGCGAAAGCCAGCTCCCTCACGGCAAGTTTCCTCCCGTTTCGCTGGCTTTCCTGCTGGCCGCGGGGCTGGCAGGGGGAACGGCTCGTGGGCTGGGTTAAAGGAACAACTGCGACGTTCCTGACTCTCGGTAACCTCCTGACACTACTTTGCTCTTCCAGCAGAGGAAGAGGGGGTAAAATGCAAGCTAATTTTAGAATTACCGTGGTTTTAATGTGAGAATCCTAGCCATTACTTGGTGTAATGAATTTCCCGACTTTGTTGTGCAGATTTAGTGCAGATACCACAAGAACATAGAATCACAGAATCGCTAAGGTTGGAAAAGACCTCTAAGATCATCGAGTCCAACCGTCAACCCAACCCCCCCATGCCCACTAAACCATGTCCCCCAGCGCCTCATCTCCACGTCTTTTAAATCCCTCCAGGGATGGGGACTCCGCCACTGCCCTGGGCAGCCTGGGCCAAGGCCTGACCACTCTTTCAGAACAATTAATATGTGGCAGGAATTGGGAGAAAGCGACTCTTTTCAGGTTAAAAAAAAAAAAAATGGTTCTCAACAAAATTTCATCTAGGTTCAGCTGGGAAACAGTGACAAGACAAATACTGCCTAATTTAATTATATGTTTTTTTTTTTTCATTTTACAGTTCTCGTTTTCCATTGAAATACATTGCAAGCTAGAAGACATTAGCTATCATATTGTCCTAATTTCATTGGAGCCTTTTTTCTTAAGGTTCTTCTGACTTTCATTACTCAAGCAAGCTTCTTTCTCAGTGGTTGTAGTTAAACAAGAAACCTTGGTACATTTACAGCTATGTATTTGTACTGTATTCTCCTCCAGGAACATCTTTTGGGAAAGATTATATTCCATAGAAAACTAAGCCAATAGAAACCGTAGAAAAATTTAATATGTATATGTATTCGAAGTGCGTTGTTAATGACAAATTAGTTTTTACATGGTTTTACACCATTTTCTTCTTTTAGCAGCTCTCGATTTCAATAAAAAGAATGTGTCCATAAAGTACAGTTTGTTGTATAGTGAGCTCTTCTTAAAAATACGGTGCTGTGCTGATCATCCCTGGTATCCTGTACACGTGCAATCAGCCTGACTGAAGTTGTCTTATATAAACAATCTTTTTTTTTTTCCTTAAACTATTTCAGCAATCAAAAATGCATGAAGAGCTTTAATTAAACCATCCAGTGTTTGCATGTAGGATGCAGTGTCTTGGAAGAATGATTAGTTTTGTGTATGAAAGAATTATTGGCTCTGTCCACAAACTGATACCGTGCTGGTGGTCAGCCGCCGGCGCAGTGAAGCGGAGCATCTGGCTCCTTGTAGTCTGGGCGGAAGGTACCGTCCATCCAGGGCGTTTTTCTTACTAACTGGAAGAGCAAAAAAATGCTGTTTTAAATTCTAAAGCAGATGCCATCTTGAAAAAATATTAAATTAGAAAAAAAATAAATTGGTGATAGTAAATCTAAATATATTTTATAAAATCTAAGTTGCACATTCATATATCTGTCTATCTATCTATGTATAAAAGATTCCTTTTGATTCCTTACAGCTTAATCTGATAAAAGCAGTGTGTGCACTCTCCTGAAACAGTAAAAGAATTATTTCTGGAATTACCCAGTACATTTCTAGTCTTCTAGTGACTTTAAAGGGAGTGTTGTTTGCTTTACAAAAGGCGATTCTGTCCCCTCCAAATACCTCTGTTAGTGTGATTTGTCCTAACTTGCAATTAGCATGTGATTTATTCTTAGGGTCGCTGTCCCTTAAATTTGCATGTTTTATGTTTTAACTTTCTTTTTATATGCCTAACACAATACACCCATATACGTACATGGGGTGTGTGTATGCAAGGTGTGTGTGTGTGTTACCATACATTTGCAATTTTGATATTTTTCATGTGGCACTTCAGTATCACCTTTTTCTTTAACTTTATGGTTAGCATGTTGTGCACGGGATGACTGAAAACTAGTTAAAAAAATAATGCTTCAGAATTGGTTATTGTCGTCCAGTTTTAATTGCTGTAGTCGTGCCGTCAGTCCATTAGCTCCTTTCATTCCTGATACTCGGTGATTGTTCACAGTGAAGGACCGAGGAAAAAACCTGCTTCTTTCGCTGCTTATATCCACAGCAATTGGATGGCGCTTTCCTGTTTTTCATCGCGTAGTCCAGCTAATTCATTCTAGGCAGCACTCCTGTAAATACGTGAAATTCATATTTTAGGAAACTAAGTAGGAGTCGTTTAAACAGCATTTTGTAGTTCATTGACTTGATGCAACTAATACAGATTTTATACTGAATGAGGTGTGCAAGGGGACTGATTTGCACGCAGTAAATTGGAGGAATGGAGAGACTGACAGACCTTTTTTTTTCTTTTTTTTTTTAAAAATCTGATTCTTTTCCTGTCTGTAAATTATAACTTTCTCTACCACAGGCATTACGTGTGTGCTTCCCTTCCACGTGTAGGTTGCTTTGGGTTTGGAAAGCCAACTCGTAACGGTGTTCAGGTACAAGTTGGAATTTTCCAGTTATTTTGTTGTTAGGAGACTTTCCAGTTTAAGCTCAGATTGCTTATTTTTTCCAGTTAGATTTCTTTCTTTTTTTTCCCTTTTTCATTCCCCGCCACGCCCCATGCATCTTCAGGGTGTCATCTGTATTGGCTTAACTTGACTTGTCACTTCTGTATGGACTGGTCACTTGGCTGGTGTGTGTAGATGGGAAACTATGGATTAAGTCAGTCAATGATGGGATGTGTTACTGTTATGAAACGGATAATCTGGTCCTTTCTTCATCCTTAGGCAGCTTTTTCTAATAGGATTAAGATGGATGTGTGTGGTATGAAAGCTGATGTTTAAAATTCAATGCAAATAATAAACCCTGCAGAATCTAATGCTTGCCAGTTAAAAAAGCGCCTGTTATACTGCAGGTCATCCTGTTGTCATTTAAGACCAACTCGGGTGTCATTTCGTATCAGCTTGGCCCGTAACCTCATTATTAATTCATGAATGGGACTTGATGGTGATGTTTTTGCCTACGGAAATTCCTCAGGCGGTGTCCTGATGGTACCGCCGTAAATGAAGTGTTTTCTCCTCTCGTTCTGCTCGGCACCCCTTTGGTGCCCGGTGCGGGGGGCTGCGGCGCGCGGCTCCCCGTGGCTCTGACAGTCACCTCTGCCGCTTCTGGAGTCGATTACAAATTCTGTAGCTGTTTATATCACAGTCTTTAAAATTCTTTTCCATGTTTCTGAATAATAAGCCGTGCTAAAATGAATCTATTTTCATTTCTTCTTGCCTTTAATGAGATAATTTCTTTTGAGGTTGTTTTCAGTATTCGGCTCGCGTGTTTTCCTTGCTATTTACAAGTCCTGGTGCATGATCACATTATCTCTTGGAATCATAGAATAGAATCATCGAATCACTAGCGTTGGAAAAGGACTCTAAGGTCATTGAGTCCAACCGTCAACCCAACCCCCCCATGCCCACTAGACCATGTCCCCAAGCGCCTCATCTCCACGCCTTTTAAATCCCTCCAGGGATGGGGACTCCACCACTGCCCTGGGCAGCCTGGGCCAAGGCCTGACCACTCCTTCAGGAAAGAAATTTCTCCTCATGTCCAACCTAAACCTCCCCTGGCACAACTTGAGGCCGTTTCCTCTCGTCCTATCGCTTGTTACTTGGGAGAAGAGACCAACCCCCACCTCACTACAACCGCCTTTCAGGTTCCTCTTGCTAGGAAGCAACTAATTAGAACAGTATATAATTTTGCACGAAGCATAACCTGGCTGTAGGGGAGAACTGCGTGTCCTTGGAGGCTCTAGACCCTGTGGAAATTCGTACTTTCCTCTTAGCTTACTGCTTTTGGCGGCGTTCCGTCTCACTTCCATAGGGAATAGCAGCAGGGCTCGGGGGGGTGGAGGCGGTGGATCCCCCGACGGAGCGGGGTTTGGGGTGAGAAGAGGAGCCCCGTGCAGAGCTGGTGGCCGACAGCTCGGCGTGCCGTGCCCGGCCCCGGCGCGGTGGGTGCCCTCTGACTAGGGGAGGGTGGCCAGCTCCTGGCCAACAGCCTGGAACGACGTCCAGCACTTGGCTTTGACCCGCGGGGCTGGAGCGTTGAAAAAAAAGTGAGTTTTTTGTCATGTGGGGGCTCTGAAGAATTGCTTTGTTGTAGGGGATCGCTAAGAAATCATCTCTGCGAGGAAGATGCCTCAGCTGAAGATGTGCTGAGTGGTTCGCGGTGGTGCTGGGCAATGAGGGCTGGAGCTGGCGTGCACCCGGCAGGCGGGTGCAGCGTGAAGGTGTTGGGGATGCGGCAGCGGTGGCTAACGCGTGGCAGCGGTGGCTAACGCGTGGCAGCGGTGGCTAACGCGTGGCAGTGGTGGCTAACGCGTTCCAGCCGAGATGTTACAGGAATGGGAAAGTCCCCCTTTCGCAGGCGGCGGTAACAAAACGCACTCGCGTACTATCTGTCACCGCTTCAGAACGTGCTCACACCCTTGTTGCCCCCAGGGCTTTTTGCTGGATACTTTTCTCTCTCTTGCTTCATGTATTCTTTTGTTAACGGTGTGGTTTGCTTGAGGAACTATGCTTTACTGAATGACTGCAAATAAACCGAAATAACTGCCAGTTACTCTGTGTGCGTGAACGCAGCCACTGACCATAACGTGAAGAATCACAGGTACGTATTTGTTTTATTATTCTATAGACGTTTTCTTAGTTAGGGGTGCAAGTCTAGGAATGACCAACTTAAATCTAACATTCAAAAGGTATCACTTACTAGACCAGTGTGATTTACTGTCTGGGAACTGGCTATCTTCCCTTTTTCTTTTTTGTAAATCATGAGTTGCAGTAATTTGTGACACGATAGTACAGGACTTATTACAGCCTCCACAAGTTACTAAGTTTAAACTAGCCATAAAAAGAAGATTTATTACTGAGCAGACACCATGATTTAGGTCAACAGGCCCAGACAGGGAAGTGTTTTTCCTGATAATGTAAAACTTTTCAGTAGCTTTTCTTATAAGGGAAATTGAACGATGATTCTTTCGGGTAAAGAACAATTTCTTTTTTACATTTGATTTTCATTACACTTAATAAAGCACAATATTTGTTAAAAAGGTGTATCAATTTTTACATCATGTCAGATTCAGCTGATCTCTTCGCAATAACGAAGTACTTTATTAAAACTGTTTTTCCTGTGGAAAACCATTCCATAAGTGGAACATAGCAATAATTAGTATGAAAATGCAGCGTTTTAAGACGCCACGTGCTTGCAGAGGTGGAGATCTTACAGACAGGCTTCACTGCCCGGGTGCTGCTGCCGGGACCTGGCTGTGCCCAGTCTTTTCTTTATAAAAAGTGGTGATTTTAAACGGGAACTTCACGTGCTGCCATTTGTTCAGTTTTGAATCTCTTTGCCAAGGCAGGACTCGCCTGTCCTGACTTACCTCCAGCGTGGCGGGTTGCATGTCGGGGTGTGCAGCTTCCCGTGGGGGTCCCCCGCGTCCCTCTGTGCCGCCCCGCAGCGCCTGGGGACCCCCAGTAGTGGAAAACCCTGCAAATACCAATTGCCGTCTGTAAATGGATTTGCCCCGTGCTAGCCAGGAGCTTTTTCAAGGAGAAAAGAGATTTCTTAAGCAGGTAACTTAAGGCTTGTTCGCAAGGCAGTGGCTCTTCAGAAAGAAGGTCCTTCTTTTTTTTTCTTTCGCTGAAATAACATTTCTGGGCTAGACCAGTGCACAAGCGGTCGATGCGTGCTGCTGAAACGCGTCAGAATTCGCCATCAAGCCTTGGAGCAAATACCAATTCGGGTAACGCAGGATGCTCTGCGTGCATCCCGGCTGCGGGCTCGCGGTGTGTCGAGTCAAGTGGCGGTTGTCCCGAAAGCAATTAATCCCCGTGTTCATAACCAAATGGGCTTGTACACGTGGAATCGCTCTTCCTCGGACGCGCCGTGGGGCTGTTGATGGCGCAGGCAGGGCTCTGAAGGAAGGGTGATTTGGGGACGTGGAGGAGGAAACCCGCCGCCCGCAGCCCCACGCTGCTGGGGGACGTCCCACGGGCTTCACAGGTTCTCCTGCCCTTTTCCCTTCCGAGCCCTCCCGTGTCTGGGATACCCTGCGTTTGGGAATCCTCGGCACCTTCCTGCTTAGGACTGAATTTGGGGTGGCAAAGGTTGCCGTTGGCCGGCAGCAGGGAGGGAGAAGGGTGCTGTTCTCAGCCCTCCTGCTTCCCGCGTGGAGCCGACGGCGGCAGCCCCCCACCCTGGGCAGGGGACCGGGGGACTCGCTTGCAAAACCTTTCACAAAACAAGTAAGAAAATTCAAGAAATGTTTTTCTCTCCAAACCTTTGCCGTGTTTAAGTATAGCACGGTAGACTAAAAACATTGATTTGTTCAGCCCTACAGGAAGAAAGCGCAGAGCAACCACAAAGAATCTTTTACTACAGATTTACTGAAGGTATGTGTAAATAAATTTAGGCAGCTATTAAACGTTGCCTTTTTTAATAAATGTGGAAAAAGCAAACCTGTTAATGAAAGCAGATAAAATGCTGAGATAGAAGAACGATATGTCAGTAGCGGTTTGACTTTATAATGCACTTTAAAATACTAGAATGCCAGCCAAGAGGGTCAGGGAAGGTTTAAAAAGTAAAAATAAATGAAATGCCTCTTACTTTCATTCCATTCAATTACTGCCTGCTTAATTTTGTCTTGTGGAAGACTGGTTTGACTGTTATCGTTAATCTTACATTTGTTACTCTGCCTTTACTTCAGTGTTTTTGGCTTCATTTGTAATGGTGAATTTTTCGAAATAAAGAACTACTCTTGCTGCAGGAAAAAACGGCACAGACTTACACACACCAGCTTGTTCGACAAAGGGCTGCACGGGCCGGTGGAACCGCAGGCGGTGGTTGCATGGTACGTAGGTGAAAGGAACGGCCCTCACGTGGTGGCCGCGGTGAGCAGGCGGGCCGGGGGAGCGCGTGAGGGCCCCCCAAAGAAGGGATGCGCTTGCTGAGCGTCAGGAACTTCTGAAACATGGCCCAGAACGCGTGGCAGGCCCATCCTCAGTCTGTTTGGTTTCCATTGACTTTTGCTTGCTTAGCACTTAGCATCAGTTAGGCATTTCCATTACATTTAAATTAATATTGATATACTAATACATCTTTCCTGGCTTATTGCTCATTTATAATTATTTTCAGGGGGGTAACTCGTATCTCATTGTATGTGCAAGCCCAGGATTCATTTATAAACCACAGCCGTAAAGGTGATAGATGAGCAGGTGATTCACGTGCATCCCGTCCTCTCCTTCGGAGGCCGGGGCTCGCCCCTCCCCGTCCGGCACAAGGGACGCGTGTGGCAGAGGGCGGCATCGTGGAATAGTTTGGGGTGGAAGGGACCTGTAAAGCTCATCCCGTCCAACCCCCTGCCGTGGGCAGGGACATCTTCAACCAGATCAGGGTGCTCAGAGCCCCGTCCAACCTGACCTGGAATGATCCCAGGGATGGGGCACCCACCACCTCTCTGGGCAACCTGGGCCAGGGTTTCACCTCCCTTATCATTAACCATTTCTTCCTTGTATCTAGTCTAAATCTCCCCTCTTTCAGTTTAAAACCATTCCCCCTTGTCCTATCGCAACACGTCCTGCTAAAAAGTTTGTCCTCGTCTTTCTCATAAGCCCCTTTAAGTACTGGAAGGCTGCAAAAGGTCTCCCCGGAGCCTTCTCTTCCCCAGGCGGAACAGCATCGCTGCTGTCGTGTCCGGGCGCTGCCGGCGTACGGGGACGGGCTGCTCCAGAGTGCTCATCCAAACAGGTGCTTCCCGTGTGTATCCTTGCCTTTTCTCAAATTTTTGTCCGAGATTTTCTTTTTTCCTACAACAGAGGAGGCAAATGAGTAGGCTGAACCTTGCTGCCGTTCTTTGCTGATCTTGAAGCCTTGTTCTAAGTTTCTGTAAGACGTATTTCAATTAGAAATTGCCAGTTTTTCCGTCTTGCTTTATGCAGCTTGGTTATATCTTTGTGTATAAAACTGCAAAGGAGAAAAAATTATCTAGACGTTTTGGGCTAACGGAAAGGTGACCGCTGCCTGTTTCTAACAGCAGAAAAGGAGGTGGATGGGTGCTGTTGGTGCCATCTGTGCCGTACTCGTGTTCCCGAAGCGCCGTGGGCAGGGGAGGAGGCCGTGAAGACCCCCGTCACTGCTCGACCATCTTCTAGGTATTTGGAAGGGGATGGACTGGAATGGATCATTGCTTTTATCCTCTTGAAAACAGTTTGACTGTTCAGCCCCTGTTCAGTGGTTTCTTCACTTTGTATTACAGCTGATGTGCTAAAAAGAACAGTTGCAGTTCTGAACCGCATAGAACTAGTATGATATTTAATTAGACTTTGAATTTTTATCAAAATGTGGTAATAGCTGTGACTGCAGCGTATACAAGGCTTAGTGACTCTGGAGACCTTTTAACTTTAGAAGATTGTATCGTGTGGTCATTTAACTGTGTGTGGGTTTGGTATGAATTTATGGAGAATGTTCATGAGAGTTGATATATTTTTTGAGAAGATGCCTCCTTTCAGATCTCTCTTAGAAATGGCAGCCAGTATCTATAAGTAGACTTCACATCCACCCAAAATGATTTTTTAAAATTTTTTTTTTAAAGCTGATGTTGACTTTTTTCTCTCACTCCAGACCTCCTTGTCCCTCTTCAGGCTTTCTGCCTGGAGGCTATCAGTAGCAGAGTCCGCATAGACTGGTATGTCTCTACAGTGTAGCAGAAATGCTAACAAAAAGTATATTTATGACAGAAGTTACAATGAGTTCTGATGCTTTTAGTATTGGAATGCAACATTCATTTTTTTCAGAATCATGGAACTCTCTATGTTGAAATACTGTGAAGTAAATGATCTATTTAATGATGTTTATGACAACTTTACAGGATTTATTGCTACCGTTTAATTAAAACTAGAATTCTTTATGTTCTGGATTAAGATAAGTCTGCATATAGTTCTGAGCAGCAGAGATACATCATGTAAATGGCAAAGGGCTGTGAATTGATCCTTTAGTTTATTGGATCCTTTATGGAGTTTATGGCAATAAATTATTTGGGATAAAATACCAGGATTATATTGAGATTCTTATATCCGCTGTGGAGATGCAACCGAGAGAGAATTATTTTTCAGGATTCAGGTTTAAAAAAAAAAAACCAAACCAACCAACCAAAACCCCCCAAACCCCCAGCCTTTTGTGTAGCTGGCTGGCAGAAGGTCACTGCGGTTCAGATGGCGACGCGCACAGAAATACAACATAGCGGCGGTGGAGGCGACGGTGTGTCGCACCGGGTCAGGACCACGCCGGTGACTGAGAAATTGGACGTGTGTTTTGGGTGATGGAGCAGGAGCGTGCCTTACCTTCGGTGCGCTTTTCTTTCTGATCGGAGTGAAGGTTGCGATGGCTGTCCCTGAGTTTTGGGTACCTGCTGCTGTGTCTCCCTGTTGCTGGTGGCCCTGGGGGCCAGGGCTGTGTGGATGAGGCCAGACAGCCTTTAACTGGTTGCTCAAGTAAAATGGTTGGAAAGAGACAGTCGTTACCTTCAGCTGCCTTATTTAAAGGAAAGGTGAAAGAAGATAAAATAAGCAATAAAAATAATGCTTTGAATTGAAACATTGTTCAAGTCATCTAATGGCAAACTAGAATGAAATCCCAGAGCTGGATTTTCTCCCGGAGACTGGAGTTTCCCACGTCTGCAGTGGCTGCGTGGGCCGTCTCCAGCGCAGCTCCTGCCAGCAAGGGTTCACCTCTTCTGCTTCATAACCAAGAGCAGCGTTATGGCCTAGAACAACTGCTTATGTGATCTTTTTCCCCTGAATGTTGTTCAGCAGTCGGAAAAAAAATGAAGTTACTCAATATTGTATTGACTTGCGGAAAACGGACTCCACAATCTGTAAATTGTAAAGTCGGGATGTTTATTCAGCGCTGGGCGGCACGGGGGGTAGTCCCACCAAAATCGTGAGCGCGCCAGCGCGGCACTCATCATAAATATATACAGCTAATTGTTGCATATGCATGATACGCCTATACATATGCATGATCTGTCCCCGCTTGGTATTAAAATGAGTTCCAAGAAGTCATTTCCATGAACCCCTCCCATCCGCGCTTGCGCATTGCCTGCTGGTGGTGGTCGTCGGGGGTCGTGGGGATGAAGGCTGGTGGCTCGTCTTCCTCACCGCTAGTAACCTTTTGCTCTTGCGCAGGCTCAGTTGTTCCTTGGCTCTTGCTCAAACAACAGGGTTGGTTTTAGCTGGTTTCTTAGGAGAAGTTTTACTTCTTATCAGGGACCGTCCTTGTGAGGCACCAATTAATTGACACAGTAGTTGTGCTGCCTTGTGAGAAGCTACAGCTAATTTATACACAATAGTTAACGAGGTCTCAAACTTTTACCTACTGTTTCAATCCTTTAACTACTAAAATTCCCTTGTCTCAGTATAACTTTTTGTTTAAAAAAACCCAAACAAACAACAAATATAATGCTCTGTTAGTTCACAATGAGTTACTGATTGCAGTTGAAAACCTGCAGTTCTCTGTGTGAAACTGTACCAAAAGAATTTTTAGTAATACCAAATCATTATTTAGAAAATAAGATTGTATACCATGTATAGATAAAGGGCACATTAAAGTTAGGAGCAGCTTCCTACGTGTATCGCTCTCTATTTAGCCAGCTTGCCTAGGCAAAGACAGCACGCAGTATCGGAGAGACCCGAGCACAGGATTTTACAAGATTCCTCTGAGAATGAGACAAGAATGATGGATTTTATGCCTCATATTAGTATTGTAGTAAAATATAAATCAGCGATAATTAGGAACTGCATAACGTCTGGAGAGACTGGGTGCCCGGAGTGACGGAGGCAGCCGGAGGTCGCAGCTGTGGTACTGGCTGTATCTTCCTCTTCAATCAGAAGTTTATTTATGAAATACATCTTTCAAATTTTCATCGTAAGGAGAGACAAATTACCATTTACTAAGATATATTTACCAGTAAGCCATTCACATTTTATCTTCTACATATTCTGTGTGTGGGGATGTCCGAGAAGACTTTGGGTATCAGGCAGGTAGTAATGGCATGTGGCTTGCACCCCTGCAGCTACTTTCTTCCCTGTCTCTATACTGAGATCAATTTTATCCCCATCTAGTTGTTTTTATCTTTCCAAACAGCAATAGAATCATAGAATCACAGAATCACTAAGGTTGGAAAAGACCTCTAAGGTCNCCACCTGGGCACGCTGCCGGCTCGTGTTCAGCCGCTGTCGACCAGCCCCCCAGGTCCTTCTCCTCTGGGCAGCTTTCCAATAATGTAATTATTTCCTCAGTTTCTTACGAAGTTGGGAATTCTTCCTTTCCAATCAATGATCCCGGTAGCTGCAGAACGAGCGAGGTTCGGGCTGACGTCAGACCCGTAATGAAAAGAGTTGTGGGCTCTCTTGTTCACGGAGGTGCCACCAGCTCCCTTGGGCTGTGGGTGCGCGGGACGGCTCCTCCCGGCCATGGAGAACCACGTAACCCCGTGGCGGGGCTGTACCACGTCCCTGTGGAGGAAGACCTCAGATTTCGGAGGGCAGCTCGCAGCCTGTGCAGCGAACTGGTCGTTTTGAAGCTCTCCAGTCTGATCATTGCCGTTGGGGGAAAACGAGGTGTTTATCTGTAGTGGAAAAATGTAAAGTGGTATTTCCGACATCCTCTTTTAGAAATTTCAACCGATTAATAATGTATGAATGAGGTTGGAATAACTCACCGACTAGACAGCTTCTAAACCAGGAAAATGCTTTTTCGGTGCCACGGGTATTTTTCATTTTTTGTGAGTTGGGTTAACAGGGTGAATAATATTACATCTTGTTGGAATTGTTATATCAATTATCTGTTAATAATGTGACGATGTAAGTTTGCGCTTGAGAGGAGATTCCCTAGTTACTCATTTTAGCATTGATTCTGCTATTGTCATGGATTAGCCTGTTGGGGGTAAGGGAGTCATTTTGGTTTTGGATTTTTGCGGGTAGAGCTTTGACGCATTCTTTGTTGGTGGCTGCTTAAAGGCCCACAGTTAGTGTTGTATGTAATTATCCGCTAGAGGAGATTGTGTCCTTTTTTTAAAGGGGCTGTACCCCCTTTAAATTACTCTTGACCTGCTACATGGGGGTTAGATTAAATGTCCGTGGAGGATCATCAAGGGGGAACTTAGACTCATTTCACAGGCAACCAGCTATCCCCCAGCTCGGTTGGCTTTTCACCTCTACTAACAAATCATCCCACTCTTTTGCAACGGAGATGGGTTTGCTCATGGGTGGCTCTTTGTGAGTAGCTCGCTTGGGTTTTGGGGTGACCGTTTGTACACGGCAGCCACAGAACGCCCTCCCCTTTCGAAGCGTCTGCAGCGTGCTTTGTGGTTAAACCAAAAAGCTGTGGGTTCTGCTCATCAGCACGGCTGCCGCTCACCCGTCCCCGGGGGGGATGGCACCGCTGGACGCTGCTTGGGGGGGACGAGCCGGTGGCTGGGCTCTGCTCCGCGTCCAGGGGCACCGGAGAGACCAACAGGTTTTTGGGACGTTCCCATCGGAGCTCAGCCCGGGCAGGTGGGAGGCAGGGGGGTGCGCAGGGGTTGGACCGGGGGGGCTGGACCCCCTGCCCCTGCTCTCTGCAAAAGAGCATCCTTACCTTGGCGGTGGTGGTTACTCAGAGCCGAAGTGCAGGTGTTGCCAAGGAAGATGAACATTTTGGGGTGAAAAAAGCAACCAAGAAAAGGCATGGATGATGAGTCCTTCTATCTTCTGAGTGTTGCTGTGCTTATTTGTGCAACACTCCCCGTGCAGTGCCTTTACTGAGTTGTTAAATAAATTGAATGCTTTGAAATCTATTGGGCTTTGCTTTTTTTCCCCTTTTCTTTATCTTGAGTTTTGTGCTTTCTATTCTCCACTCCACCAAAGACCTCAGCACTTCTAATAAGCCCTTGTGAGGGGGTTCTTTTCATTTCCAAAGGAGGCCTATCTCCACTGACAGATGATGAAAAATGTCTGCAGGCGGAATGCTGGAAAAATAGCATTTTTATTCTTTGTGGGCATGCTTCACGTCAGTTCCATTATCCCTGTGTGCACCAAGATGGTCATTGAAGAGATGAGCTGTTAGTTCTTGTGCTTGGAGGTAAAGCTATTTTTGATCAACTTTTTTTTTTTTTTTTTTTAAAAAAAAAAGCACAGTTCAAAAATATTTGAAATCCACTTCGGTAAGTTAACAAGCAAAACTGCTGAATCACGGCTGCTCCGTGGTTGCAACTGTTAAGTAGAGTTAACTGGAGCACCGAGAGGCGCATACAGATGCCTCCTTCGAAAAGCGTGGAGCGTACACAGCTCCTCCTGGGATCACGCGAGCGCGACGAGGTGTAGGAGTCTGCCGGGAATTGCAGGTTACTGGGGTTTCAAGATCTCGAAAGACAATCACAGAAGAAGAGTTCTGCTGCAAATTCAAGCAGCCTCGTTTGCTTTGCTAGAAGCAAATGAATGTGTGCCCTTGAGGGACAAAGGCTTTTTTTTTTTTTGTGCTTGATCCAAACCAAGCTCGATTTCATTGAGTGAAACCAGTGGGTCAGAAAAGGCAGGCGAGGATGATTTCAGGTACTGTTTGGCCTCTCTGTGGGGAGGGACTAAATGAAATAATTTAATGGCGTGGAAAAGCAGTAAGCAAAGACGGATAACCTGAGGATTTGTAAAGGCATAAATAGGTGGAGAAGGTTGATTAGGGATTCACCGTGTCTCCCAAGGTAAAAACCAATGGAAAATGTGAGCTAGCAAATCCAAAGCAAATAAAAAGGGACACTTTTTTTTTTTCCCACAGTGCTCAGTTAAGTCATGGGGTTCATTATCAAAAAAGATAAAACAGATTTTAAAAGGGACGGCGCAAGCTGGTGGCGATCTATTGAACACAACGATCTGGGTACAGCCCCCACCTCCGCAAAGGGAAATCTCTGGAAGAATTATTTTAAAACCTGTGTCTTATCTTTTCTGCCATGACCTATCTGTTGCTCTGAGACAGTGTATGTCCCAAGCCAGGCAGACCTTTGGTCCTGATCTAGGAAAGGATTTGTCATCTTATGATTTAATGGAAGCCTTTCCCAGATGGACACAAAACAAAGAAAGGTTTTTGGTTTACTGAATTATAACAGCAAAAACTGGAAGAGGCCTGAAGACAATTCATCTAATCAGTTCTGCTGTTGATGCTGTTTATTCCTATGTTTTTCATGGTTCTGTTGTAAATTATTTGACAAACAGGTTTTTCTTACTTTGGGGGCTGAATCATCAGCACGGACTTTGCTGTTGGTCAGCAGGCACCTGACCTCCTCTCTCTCATTTAGTTCTGGTTTTAGCTGAGACTTCTCTTTGCTCAGTTCCCCACACATACTGCTAACTTTGTCCGCCTGCGCTCATCCCTTAAATATTCTTAAAGAGCAGCAGTTCTCCAGTTTTTATGTGTTTAGCTCATGAAAATTCTTCTATTTCCTCAGGTGTATCAAGATACGAGTATAATTCACTAACTTATTTCGTTGCTTGGGTTTCATCTAGGTTTCCTTGAAAGGCTGTAAAAAATCTCTCTGCAGAGGTTTCAAAGCAAATACTTAAAAACCAACCAAACAAACAACTCGCATATGCTGTGGGTGGTTTAAGTCCAGTTAATCGTGTCCTGTGGTGTGGGGAAAGCTTTCGTGGCCTTCTGAGATCCACTTCCATCCCTGTTCTTCTCTCATTTTCTTTCTTCCATCTTGCATTTAAACAACGACAAGTAGCCTGTGATTTCAAGTTCATTAATCAATGTGATTTACAGAGGAGAAGAGGAATCTAGGTCTCTATTTGGTTAAGGTTTTTCACAGTGTGAGTTCTTAATATTAGAAGATTGAGCTAATACAATCCTTGTGGAAGGAAGAAATGAGGTGTGTGTTTGTCATGCTCCTGGCAGCAGTAATGGGGTTCATGTGATGGCAGCTGTGTGCAGCCATCCGTCTCTTCGTTTTGTTTACCATTTAACACGCGTACATCTAGATGTGTGTATAAATATATGTGTGTGAAAGTATTTTTCTCCTGCCTTTTTACTTGTGTGGATCTCAAGCTTGTCCTCATGTCAGGACGGACAGTCGTCTTTCAGAGCGCGGTACGCGTTGCCCAATACTCATCCATGCTGAAAGCAGAGAGGCTTTCTGTCGTCAGCACCCAAATTATTTGACCTATGACTATAAGGAGCTTATTTTAAAAAATGACAAAATTACTGAAATAGTTTCTGTCTTCAAGGCACACGTGACAGAGCACCTCTGATTACTAAAGCACGAGCCATCTCCTCCTTTTTCAAGGGTACACCAAGGAAATGCCGTGTAGACAGCATCAAATCTCAGTGGCTCCTCCAGCTGTTGGTTCTGCTCATTCCTCATCAGCTGAGGTACCTCTGGGTAAGGACAGAGCCGTGAAAAACACAACCTTTGCAGTTTTGAAATATTTCAGTTTCTTCAGCTTTCCCTGGTAGTGGAGTATTCCCTTTAAGTATTTCAGATTTCTAAAACAATAATTGTTTTGACTTAGCATCGTCTCATGTAACTGCTATACAGGAAAGATACTTAATGATGGTTTTTAATGATACTTAAAGCTACTTTGATGGTTGCTGAGGATTAAGGTGTTATTTGTAAATTCACTAAAATATATTCAGGGCTGTGTCAGAGATGCCTTATGAAACATTCATGTTTACAGAGCTGGTGAAAACTGTTAATGGCAGACTGAGACTCATTTCTGTGAAGGGGAATATGGTCAAGGTAGGTTAGAAATCTTGAGTATGAATCAAAATATGGTATTCTAATTAAGTCCTCACAAAAGTGAATTAATCTGGTATACAAAAATCACTTTCCCAGTTACTTCAGCCTGTAAATCCTCACCGGTTTTTCATACGTCCTCTCTCTCTCGCGGGGGGCTAGTTTTGAACCTCGTGCGGGACGTTTGTGTCCAGGTGCCCACGCTGCGGGTGGGGATGCTTTCCAGCTCCCCGAATCCTCGCGCTGCTCTCCGATACCCTCTCATCTCCATCATCCCCCCGACACGCAGAGGGCCCCCTCCTCCTTCTGGAAACGGGCAGATATCCTGATTTCAAGATTTCTAAACTTGAGCGAATCTTATTTTCATTATACAGACTGTTAGTGCCAAAATACATCAGCGAGGTTATCTGGCAGGGGAGGCTGCCCGGTGCCCTGCGCCAGCAGGATAACTGGGCGTTCAGCTCGCCCGTCCTCCGCGCTGCCGGGGATGGCTTGTGCACTGAGGTAGCTGGTGAGTGAGAGCCTTGACCAGCGCTTTTTGGGTAAGATTTCACGCAGAGCAAGTCGAACGCAAACGGGTTCAGGAGGCTGTTGCTGTACGTATGGTCAAGAATGCAACCCAGTGCTTAGAAACAACACGAAGTGCAGCATGAGACAAAATTGCCGGCACCGATGTCCCTGAAGCTCAGGAAGGTATTGTGCAGTAAATAAAAACTGGATCAAATTGCCGAGGAGTGGAGTGAAAGACCAACACAAGACCCGTCAGCAAGGCCAGATCACAGAATGAGGCAGAAATAGCAAAGGACAGCGAAGCGTGACATTGAAGTATTGTGCAAGTGTACCAGGAGGAGGAAAGCCTGCTAAGGAGCGAGGTGGGTTTTTCAACACAAAGCAAAAGCAAATAACAGATGAGCCAGTTTTTTGTTTCCTGTTTGTTTTTCGTATTCACTAAAACTTTCGACTTACCAGCAGCAGAAGCACTCCCAAAGTATTTACGGATCAGACATGCTAATAAGCTTATTGATAGCCAGGTAATGTTTATACAGAAAAATTAAATATATCTCTCAGCTTCTTCTGTGCTGGCCTCAAGGATCTGGCTATCCCCGAGTTCCCCCTCGGGTCCCCATTATTGCAAGTTATTTAAAATACGAGCCTGGAGGCGAGTTAAGTACTTGGAAACGACGGCACTGTTTTACTGTGGGTCTGGGCTGGGAGGGGCTGCTCCTGCTGGGGACGGGCAGCTTTCGGTGGGGGGAATCGGCTCTTTCCGTCGCGGGGGAGAAAAACCTGGAAGCAACAGGGATTGGAAAACCTTAGACCTCTCCTAGGTGGAGGATTTGCGTAATTTTTTGCAACGTGTGGGCAGCCCCTGCTTGTGAAGACCGGTCTTTCCATTGGGATGGAGTTGTTACGCGCTGCCGAGTCATTTAAAGTCCGTGATCTTCACAGTGCTATCGGAAAGAAGTATAAAAGCGATGTAGAAAAGGTGTTTTGGACAGTAAATTCTAAGTGATATTTTTGAAGATGTACTCTGTAAGAAAATTGCTCGCTGTGCTCGTTTTGGCTTATGAACACCAGCACAGGTGGAGTCGTTCATAATCAGCAGGGTGAATCCCTGATTGTTGCCCCTTTTACCATTCATACATTCCGAATACTTAAGAATACAGTTTGGGTTTTTTTTATCCTCTAGATGAAGGGATTCCGTGTTATGTTTATGTTCCCTGATTGAAGAGTGTGTGTATATCTATGTTTTACATAAAGATTTTGGTATGGAAACTTGAATGCAAATTCGGTAGTTCATAAAATATTCTGAACAGTTGGATTTGAAGTGTGGTGTACTGATGAAGTATGCTGTACTTCCTAGAAAGAGGGTAAAGCAGAACATAAAACTTTGGTGAAATGACAATATCAATATTTGGAAAAACAATAAAATGGTTGTGTTTGCTTTGGATAAGTAACAGGTTGTTCAGTAGAAACATTTATAGTGGCTTTGTGCATTTAGAAGGACAACTTTGGTGACATACCCGCTGTTAGAAAGCTTTTGACACCATCGTTAGATTCTCAAATCTATTCAGCGCTAGCAAAAATTCAATTTTCTATGACAAGTTTGGTCAAATTGAGTATTTGCAGAAGATCTTAATTCGCTAAGTATTCCTGCCAGCTCTGGTATTGTGATGTTTACTTGGTTCCTATTTTAGTATTTTACATATTGTTTGGAAAATGGGAAGTGTTATCTTTCCTAACCTGAATGTGGTTGGATTGTTGTGTGCTTTGCATCTACTGGGTGTGAGGTGGTTGAGGACTGTTTCTTAGAGTTTCTGGGCTGAAAACTTGTTTATTCAAATATGGGAGAGAAAAATGCAAGAAGGGATGGTCCTGGGTATGGATTCAATTACACCTCTGCAAACGGTAGTGTATATGTGGTGGTTCATTCGTGAACTGTGTGCATCTTCGCTAAAGATTTAATAAGTTGAGGTTGCTGCATTTTAACCATAGCAGAATTAAATATGTTTCTCCATCACAGATATGTGTGAGCTGTGACTGAAGTGTAATCTGATAATACTTGGCTTTGAATGCAACTGTGAGAGTGGAAAGGCTGTTAGGGAAATTTCTGATTAGTTTTATAATAAACTTCAGGACAGGAAAATATCTTTGAAATTCTGTCTTGGTGGACCTTAGGAAACAATAGAAGAACACAGAATCTTGTAACGAAAATTAGTTTTGCAGGCGAAGGAATGTGTAACTCGTGCTTTCAGGCGGAATAAACACAAGTTTTCAGGCTGAGTTTAGGCTGAGTCCCCGTGATGGAACACTGCAAAAGCGCTGGGCTGCTGAATTTACCGTCAGTTTACACTGGAGCGTAGCGTCCTCTGCAGCTGTGTTCCTGTTATTTGGGCTTAGAACATGAAACCCTTCACTAAAATTCCACACATTTTAGGGAGATACAATTTTGATATTTGGCTTTGATCCAAGGAGAGGCAGCAAATCTACTGTCGTAATAATGGGTTGCTAAATTCTGGGGGGTTTTTTGTTTGTTTTTTTTTTTTTTTTCCCCCCTCAATAATTTGTTTAATTGAAAAGTTTCCGATTTCTACAGGAGAAAATTGTCACTGAGATATTTTTAGCCAATCCCAAAGTATTTCAGCAGAAAATAAGAACATTTTGGTATGCTGCCTTACTATTTCAGAGACGTTTAGTTCTCATTGTGCTCTGCCTCTTGGTGCAACTCCAGCTTTCATGCCACGTGGCAGGTTATGGCACGAGATGCCCAGACCCCCCCTCCCGGACCCCCCTCCCTGCCCGCGCCGGGGCTGCAGTGGGTCCATCTGGACGTGAACCGTATGGCTCCCTGCCCGGGCAGGGGATGATGTATGTGCCGATGCTGTATCACAGCGAGGTGGTCCTGGTCTTCTGGATGGTGTCTGTAAGGTCCCTGGAGCTAGTACAGACCCTTAAATACAGCTTTGGAGGCAGAAAAAACCCCCAAAGAATTCGTCTTTGCTTCCGAAAGATGATCAGACTGAAGGATGGAGCAAGGACAAACTTCCTTCTCCTTCTCATGACTCCTTTTCTTCCTCAGAGACATTAATCCCTTTTTTGAGGAATTCCTTCCTTTCCATTTATGTTGTATTTCTCGGGGCGAAGGACATCGGCCAAGCTCCTTTCTGTGCTTCTTACCTGTTTTTCCACGGTTTCAGCAGTCGCGCTGACTCTCTTTGCCTGCTCCCGGCTGCTATTTAGATAAATTCGTGCCCTCTGCCTCTTCCAGCAAAAAGGAGGCAGAATTTATTTCCATAAACAACATTTGCAGCTCTCCCAGCTGCAATCTCTGAGGAGCCTCATCGCTTCTCCAGAAGGTGATGATAATACCAGGGTTTAATTACCAGCCATTAATCCCAAATATTTTATGTTTGTATTGCGCATTACATAAATACACCTTATGAAATGTTCCGAGAGGAATTTAATAGCATATATAACGTATAATTGCGTGCGTACGTGCGCCATGCGGGTTTCCAAGCAGTGCTGAGGGTGAGTGCCATGAGCACTTCTAGCTGGTTTTGACTGCGAGATGTGGCTGGAAAGTGCCCAGAGGAGAAGGACCTGGGGGGGCTGGTCGACAGCGGCTGAACACGAGCCGGCAGCGTGCCCAGGTGGCCAAGAAGGCCAACGGCATCCTGGCCTGTATCAGCACTGGTGTGGCCAGCAGGAGCAGGGAGGGGATCGTGCCCCTGTACTGGGCACTGGGGAGGCCGCACCTCGAATCCTGGGTTCAGTTTTGGGCCCCTCACGACAAGAAGGACATGGAGGGGCTGGAGCGTGTCCAGAGAAGGGCAACGGAGCTGGGGAAGGGCCTGGAGCACAAGTCTGATGGGGAGCGGCTGAGGGAACTGGGGGTGTTCAGCCTGGAGAAGAGGAGGCTGAGGGGAGACCTCATCGCGCTCTGCAACTGCCTGAAGGGAGGTTGGAGCGAGGGGGGGTCGGTCTCTTCTGCCAAGTAACAGCGATAGGACGAGAGGAAACGGCCTCAAGTTGTGCCAGGGGAGGTTTAGGTTGGACATGAGGAGAAATTTCTTTCCTGCAAGAGTGGCCAGGCCTTGGCACAGGCTGCCCAGGGCAGTGGTGGAGTCCCCATCCCTGGAGGGATTTAAAAGACGTGGAGATGAGGCGCTTGGGGACATGGTTTAGTGGCCATGGGGGGGTTGGGTTGACGGTTGGACTCGATGACCTTAGAGGTCTCTTCCAACCTTAATGATTCTATGATTCTATGTATTCTCTAAGATAAAATTCTGCCTATTGGGGAACACATACGGCAGTGCAGTCGTGAATTCCTTTCCCAAAGCCAGGCGAGAGGGATCAGCAGCTCTGCTCGGACATGAAGAAAGGTGCCTAACAGCATCTCAGGCACGGCTTGAGTGCTGGTGCCGGTACCGCAGCCTGTTCAGCTCCCGGGAGGATGCTGCCGACCCCGATGCACGTTAACCATGGAGCCTGTCATGCTTGGGAAGTCATGTTGGGCGCAGAGGGCTTCAGAGTCACCGCATTTAAGATTTAAGCATCTATCTGATAGCAATTTCTGATAGCAATTTCATCTTCGTGTGTAATCACAGAGAAAGCTAATAATTTCTTCCTTTTGCAGCATATAAAGGTGCTACTTCTGATCAAAGGGAAGGATAAAAAAAAAATCAGATAATACTGTAAAATGTTCTTTGCTCAAGTGAAGCATAAACTGGAACTGCAGAAACAAAATGTCTCTGCCCGGAGTCTGTAATATTTATTTTTAAAAAGCCTTTTATGTAAATTTCTGCTAGGTTCTTCTAGCAAGCCCTGATGTCTGATTTCAAGTCACTTAGTCTCCTTCCTCTGCATTTTGTAGAAAAGGGTTTATTCTTCTAGCATTTTAATTTTTTTGGTTGCAAAAATAAATGATTTAATTACTCTTCAGCTAGTAGAGAAGCCTTCCTGAGTGACAGTCTTTCAAGAATATTAAGCATCAAATGTTTCAAAGTAATTTTGATACTAAAGATGCAAAATGAATGTGATAGCAGAAAAATAAAACCAAGATCCCTTCGTTAAGATAAAATGGTAATGTTGGAATATGGCATAGAAGTAGACAGCTCGAAAGGCACCGTGAGCATCAGTTACTGCCCAGTGTGGTCTGGGCGGTCCCAGTTAATCAATATTAATTAATCGGCCTCAGTCAAGAGGCCAATTTAAAGTATGGATGTAAAATTAGTTAAAAATTCAGGTGTTTCTGGTTCTGTTGGTTGATACAATGTCAGAAGTAGCTGGGAGGGGAGCTGCCTCTTCTGCTTGGCTGCACACTGAGGTTGGAGAAGGAGGCTGATGATGATTCTGTCATCTTTTGGTGGGGTTTTGCTTTAGAATAATGATTATAATTATTTGTATACGTGGGTAAAATGCTTTCTTTTCATATACTCCTTCCTAAAAAGGCAGTCTGTATCTTGTTTACTTTTGTGTGCTTGTATGAGATGATACTGTAATTTTCCTTCAAATTCAAAATTGACGGTACAAATATTTCTCAAAACTTGTCTCCAATAACACCTAAAAGATACTCTGTCCGGGTTGGGATACTGTATTTTTCAGGATGGTTTTTTTTTTTGTCAGTGAAGGTTGATTGATTGATTTACTTACAGGGGTGGGATTATGCATCACATGGCTGGTGGTTAAAACTAAATAAAAAATAAAAGAAGCTGGTTGGGATTAGTTTAATATACACGTTCTTCAAATATTTTCAATAGCTATAAAAGTGTTTTCCAAACCTTTTCTGACTGCAGAATCTCATGGAGAATCTGGCGCTATGCTTTGTAATCATGGTATAAATCTCTGGAGAATAGTCATTTACTGTCATTGTGAGTACACCCAAAAGCTGCAAGTGAACAAACCTGGGGTTTTTAATCGTCCAAGAAAGGATCTAGATATAAATTCAGATCCAGATAGAGATAAAACCTCACAGTGGAGCATGGAGAAAATTGTGCTGTGTTATTACTTTTTTTCAACATTCCTTGCTGAATGCCAAGAATTGGCGAGGAATAAAACTGCCGCCCGCCTGCTAAAAGTTGCCCTTTCGCTCTCTTGTGTTGCAGCTGTTATTTCTCGAAACCAAGAAGGTCCTGGAGAGATGGGCAAGGCTGTGCTCATCCCAAAGGATGACCAGGAGAAGATGAAAGAGCTGTTCAAAATCAACCAGTTTAACCTTATGGCCAGTGACTTGATTGCCCTGAACCGGAGTTTGCCCGATGTGCGGTTGGACGGGTGAGTCCCGGCGGAGCCGCGCGGCTGGGTGTGAGATACAGCGCATCTCGAGGGTAGTTAGTGGGCATTATTAGCAGTGGTTGCCTGAGGAAGCCATTTGAAAACGCCAGGGTTTGTTGCTTCTAGAGTTGGCTTCTAATGCAAGCTTTCTTAGGAGAAGAGGTGCTGCAAACAGACATTGTTATCCTGTGCAATTTGTTTTGTGAACAGCTGAGAACTGTCAGCTTGGAGCAAGCAGTTTACATTGCAGCACGTACCAAAATGCCCTCGGGTGTGTCTTATCACCTGGAATAATTTAAATATTTATTCTTCAGGGAAAGCTTTATTTCCAAGGTTTTAAAATGATAAAAACATCAATATCTACTTTATAAATTTTCATAATTATGTTGTCGGCATTTAAAAATTGACATTTTAATGCTGGTAAAGAGAAGATGCTACAATACCAAAAATTACGTGCAGGATGTAGTTTTCTTTTAGTTTTATCCATAGACATTTCTGGAATAATCAGACTTTTACAGAGCATCTTTCAAAAAGTTCTGCAACAATATCAAAACTGGAGGGAGTTTTGTGGTTGGGGTTTTTTGGAGGTTTGTTTTGTTTTTAAGACTAGTGAATTTGAGGTTTAGGTTGGACATTAGGAAAAAATTCTTTCCTGCAAGAGTGGTCAGGCCTTGGCACAGGCTGCCCAGGGCAGTGGTGGAGTCCCCATCCCTGGAGGGATTTAAAAGACGTGGAGATGAGGCGCTTGGGGACATGGTTTAGTGGCCATGGGGGGGTTGGGTTGACGGTTGGACTTGATGACCTTAGAGGTCTTTTCCAACCTTAGTGATTCTGTGATTCTATGATTCTGCGACTTATAATCATTATTTTTGAGTGAAGCCTGAAGTTTGTGTGGTGACTTTGAGACTGTGGAATAGCTTGGGGGTGTGTTTCACCAAGTCCATTGAATTATTTTTCATGGAATTTACAGATTAATTTTTCCAGTCACAACAGTGGGCTTCTGTTTGCACATGCACTTGATGTGAAAGTACAAATGTGCATGTTTATCTCCATTTAAATAGGAATTCCAATTGCTATCTAAAGATCCCGTAACAAGTTATGGTGCTTAAAAAAAAAAAAAAGTCTAGGTCTGTTGTATACATAATTTTCAGCACTTAGAGAATTTCCTCCTGTCTCCCAGTAGCAGCATTAAAGCTACTGAGGAGAAGGCTATCAAGCCCATTTTATTTAACTTGAAACTTTTGCATAAAGGGACATTCTCCTAAGAATCTTTAACTGAAGTTGCATGCACGGGGGACTATCCAAATTTATATGCTTTTGGAAGTAAATTTTTAGAGGTGGGAATTTTTTTTCTGCCCACTTAATTTTTGTAGAAACCTAGTGTTGGTTGAATTTTATCTTTTTCCAATTCAGTTTTTTTAACCTGTTCTCCTTCAGCTTCATAAATGATCTGATTCTTGTAACAAATAAAAATTTAGATAAATATAAGCATAGCTAAACATAGACAAGTGGTCAGATCTTCTAAAATCTCCCATTACTTCTGCTTTTTAAACTGAATTGTCACTTAGCTGGAATCCTGCTTATTATGCGTTGTTCGAAATTAAATTCTTCAGGTTCCCATGAAATTTAAAATAAAATAAATACTTTGCTGCCTGGATTTTGTTTGTAAATGCCTGCAAATAATAGAAGCAGAAGCGCTACTTTAACTATAGAGCTTGTTCACGAACAACACAGGTGATGCTTCTCCACGGCATGACCGTCTGTAATTCGGTGATGCCGAGTTTCCATAAAACACCACCTCCGATCAAAAGACGTATTTGACGAGACGGAAGCATGGGAAAAGCTGTATTGCTTATCGCTGCGTTCGTTCGTTATGGCTTGCGCTTTCCAAGAGTGCCGAGGGGAGTCGCGGCGAGCCGGCGGCGCTGGAATGATTCCAGCGGGCACGGGGCATCCTGCAGCCTTCCTGGGAAGCGAGGAGGATGCGATGCGCTGCTGGGCTGGGCTTTCCCTCGCTGCTGCCGAATTGTTTCCTTCCAGCGGGATGCTCCTGGCAGGTGGCCCAGCTTATATTTAAACTAGCCAAGTAGCAGTCGATACGTCCTCCCCTCTCCTGTAGCCTTTGCAGCCCACAAAGAAACAAGACCCGGCGCTGGGGACACCAGAAGAAGGGGGGCACTTGCCAAGCCCCTTGGTCTGTCCTGGAAAGCTTTGTCCTTGCCCTGGGAGCAAGCGCTGAAAAAAAGCGCGTATTGGAAAAACCGGTGAAATGTTCAACTTAATGAACAGTTCTGCTCAGTCTAAGGAAGATGAGCTATTTAATACTGACAGAAATCTGTCTAAATGCATTTTCCTGATGGAAAGATGTTTCGTATTCTTTGTTGAAAGGATGGAAAGTATTATGGGATTTAGAGGAGGAAAAAAAAAAATTCTTCTCTCATTTTCCTCTTCAGACAGATGCTTTCTGTAGTTATTCTCTCTTCAGGGAGTGTTAAATTGTTCTGAAAGCCAGTTTATAATGCTTTGCTGTTAAAGAAGGATATGATTCTTCACTGCAAGAGTGGTCAGGCCTTGGCACAGGCTGCCCAGGGCAGTGGTGGAGTCCCCATCCCTGGAGGGATTTAAAAGGCGTGGAGATGAGGCGCTTGGGGACATGGTTTAGTGGGCATGGGGGGGTTGGGTTGACGGTTGGACTCAATGACCTAGAGGTCTTTTCCAACCTTAGTGATTCTGTGATTCTATGATTTTATGGTTAATATATTTAGTGGATGACAGACATATTTTTATTGACATGGGGGAGAGAGGCATCCGGTTTGTACTGGGTGTCCAACTCACTGGGCCTTTCATGTTATAAATGCAAGCTTTTCTTTCAGAGGCCAGGACGTTTTCTGTGGCAAAATTAGGTGAATAGAAGAAAAGAAAATAAAAAAATGTTCTTCCTGGACATGCTGTCTGAGTGGGAAATTCATAACAACCTGTGTAGCTGTGGATACTGCTGTGTTACGAGCAATGATGAGCTGATGAAAAGAGCAGTGGTACCAAGGTGTAAATGTATTAAATCAGTGCTGTGAGGCAGCCGCCCTACACGCAGCAGGGCACTCGAGGCCGGAGAGACAAAACTTTGCTGGAGGATCGTCGGGGTAAGATTGACTAATTGCGGGGCAGAAGCAGACGGGGAGCAGCGGCGGGCGCAGAGCTCGGGGATGGGATCAGCCCCACGGAGCTCTGCATCGCCACGGAGTTATTTGCAGATTGTGCGCTGGGACGTGGCCAAGCTGTTCTCCCTCTCTGTAATGATGCCGGGGGATTAAGAGAGTGAAGGGCATTTATACAGGACTAATTAACTCTTGGCAAGACTTGACCTTTTTATTGTATCTATCACATGTCAACATTTCGCTGCGTGTAAGTGGCGTTTTCGCGTTTCTCTGAACGTATGCCATGCCATTAAGCCGCAGTCTCCGTTCTGGCTGCCCGCGCAAGCAATTAGAGGGTTCGTGTGCCGTCGGGGTTGTGCGGGGGCCCGGGGGGGCGGAGGGGAATCACGGCTACTGGCAGCAGTCCTGAGCGCTGCTCACTTCTCTGCCGGGCACGAGATGGCCCCGACAGACGCAGCGACTTTGTCTTGGGCTGGATTAAGAATGAGATGTAGGAAAAGCGGCTGAATGCCTTTTTCTCAGGGATAGAATCATAGAATCATAGAATCACAGAATCACTAAGGTTGGAAAAGACCTCTAAGGTCATCGAGTCCAACCGTCAACCCAGCCCCCCCATGGCCACTAAACCATGGCCCCAAGCGCCTCATCTCCACGTCTTTTAAAGCCCTCCAGGGATGGGGACTCCACCACTGCCCTGGGCAGCCTGTGCCAAGGCCTCAACACTCTTCCAGGAAAGAATTTTTTCCTAATGTCCAACCTAAACCTCCCTTGGCGCAACTTGATGTCCTCTTCCTGCTCCCGGTGGTGTCAGGTATAGGCTGAAAGCAGAAGACGATGCGTCCGACTTCCCACCCCCTGTCTTCAATGGAAATAAAACCTCAGCTTACCCATTTGTCCTGTGTTTAGAAGGTTTTATGATTTCCAGCTGTGGTTTAACCCTCAATGCAAAGTGTCATCTCCTGGTGAGATTTGCCACTGCCTTTATATCTCTACGAGAATTATTTAGATTTGTGCATTCTGATATTATGTCCATGTAGCAAATTAATCTCTATAGATAGAAGTAAGAATTCTGATAAGGAACAAACAGCCCAAGAAAAAGAAGAGTCTTGCTGTAATTTCTTATTCTAGAAATTATTCTTCAGTTATGCTACAGCACATTTATTGGCAAAGTGATTGGGAAGAGGGCAGTGAAAGGGAAGCGGTACGCTGACATGCTAGCTTTTTCGTTGTTCTGGGGTGCGTATATATTATCTATACATATTTCACATGTATTTCATATATATAAAATTAACCTGTTCCCATTCTGTTCCTGTATGGCCTTCCTCATTCCTTTTCCCTCTTCGGTCCTCGCTGTACTTTTCATGGACAATTTTATCCCGTCCTCTTGGCGTGGGTGTCCAGGTTTCTCATGCTTTGCCAAGGCTGCCGCTGCCTACCCAGCGCTTTGCGTGTCCTTCTGGGAGTCGATCTGCAGCGTGCAGACGTGGGGTAAGGATCAAAGATGCTCGTCAGCCCTTCTCGCTCTCCTCGGCACTTGGCACCCGTACCCCACAGCGGCAGATAGTGCCGGGGCTCTCGCTCTTCGGGATCGCTGCTGCTCTTGTGCCGCCGGATCAAAGGGAAATGGGTGTGCGTGTGTGTGTAAGCGTCACAAGAGTCTAAATAAGAAACACATATTTAAGAGGAAAAAAAAATCTGAGGGAATCTTATTTTTTTTCACGTTAGCAGATGAAAGAGCTCCTGAAACCTTTTCTGACTCTGTTTCTGATTAAATGTTTGATGGCTGCGAGCTAATTCTGGATTTACATTGCAACCACAGTACTTGTGCCTGTAAGATGAGGGAGACTTTTTCCCTAAGGAAAAATGTTTCTTAAAAAAACAGCTTCATTTCATGAGTTGCAGGAAGACAGGGAAGGCTGGGTTGGTTGCTGGCTAATGAGAAATTCCCTTTACAGTTCTGTGAAATAAGGCTTCTGTCTCTTGTCTCGTCCTTCTCCCAGACAGGGGTGTTTGTGCATAGACCTGAGGTGATGTCCTGACCTCCGTGAGGTCGACGGGAATTCGCTCGGAATTCTGTAGGAATGAGTCCTCTCACCAGGAGACCACAAAATCCACCTCCCCTGTGCTGTAACGGAACAGTATGGCTGAATCCCGTTATCGCTGCTTCTGTCTCGATGTTGTAATTCCAGCTAATGAACGCGACTGTCACACTAAGTTTAACTTGCTTCCCGTGACGTCTAGTGTTGTCCACCACAGCATGTCCCTCGATTGCCTGAGTTCTGCTGGTAATGGCCAACTTGAAGATTTTAATCAGTGTCAGGTCTAATTTGAAGTAGCTATTGATTAAACCTTAAACCCAATTTAATTCAACATAGAAATGTTTAATTTTATTTCTAAGTATTTTCTCCTGCAGGGGAAGAAATCCATCTTCAGTCTTTTCTGGATGAGTAAGGTTGCAAGTGCTGTTCTACAAATTGCTAAACCATTATAATGGGATTTTCTTACTGAAATTTAGGTTGACCTTTGTGTATGAGCCCACATTTCTGATCAGAAACAAAGTCGCGTTACGATTTTCTAAATAGTAATTGCGGCTTGAACTCAGTGCCACAGTTTTGTGCTGGCTTCTTCAAAGCAAAAACCTTGACAGGTGGTCCCAGGGTGGGGGAAAAGGCTCTGGAAGAAGTCGTGTAGAAGCAGCAATCGTTGCCTGTGAAAATTTCCTTTGTGAAACATCTGTGAAAATCCTTTAGTGCCTCGAGCTCCGTGTTACAGGGCAGGAAGCTTTGATTGGATTTTTTTTCTTGGCGAGACCACTATTTGTTCTTCATGCAATTTAGCCCTGATAAAGGAGGATAAATTGTTTTATTTTGTGATGTTCACATCTAATCTGTTTGTCTTGCACCAGAAAGTGTTGTATTAGTTCTCTTTCCAGCTCTAAGTCATGGTGGATAAAGTACATAAGACTCCTTCGTTGCCAGGTTTATCTGCTTACAGCTTCATATAATTAAAAGCTAATTTATTTTTTAAGATTTTACTGTGTATATACAGTTACGCATAGAGAAACTATAAACCACCCATGAACAAGAAGGCTCAGGGAGAAATCAATAATTAGTTTTGGCTAGAAATTACTTTGAAATGACAGTTTAGAAATTATTCCACCTTGTTGGGGGGGGTGGGGGGAAATCACCCAGGGTGACTGCCAGTGGGGAGAGAACGTACACACAGGTCATCTGTGTAAGATCAAAGCCAATTCCCGAGGTATAAATTAGCTGAAGACTGTTAAGATTAAAAAAAGAAAAGTAATTCTCCAGCAATGAGAAAAGTACGTTCATGAGTCAACAGATGGCTTCTAAACCGGTTTTGTGAGTCTTTCATCTGTACTTTCATAAAACAAAAGGAACAATTAAAATTTGTTGCTATTTCCCCTTTGCTGCTGTTTCTCCGGTAAAAGTTGGGGTCGGGTTCCCCCCTCGCTGTCGGTGCTGCTGCGAGCGAGTGGTGCCGGTCCCGGGGCAGCGGCAGGACCTCTCTGGGGAACGTGCCCCAACTCGGGTCGGCTTGGCCGGGCTCAGGAAGGGAGAGGAGGTCGTCTTGGTCATATTTCCAAATAAACCTAAGTTGGCATTTGCAAACCGTGTCCTCGCTGTGGAGCATCTTGGTGTATTTGGGGAAATTCCACTTATCTTTTCTAACCATTTAGTAGCTGGTGTTTCTAGGGGCAGCTATAATGAACCTCACCAGGTTTTTTATTCATTACTAGTACTGTGGCCGTGCGCATGGGGAGCCTAATGAGGTGCAGCTGTAACTCAAGAAATGCTCATAGCCCTTTCGTTACTTGCCATTTTACTGACTTCTTTCTAATTGTCGAACTCTCAATTTCCCCCTTTGCCAAAGCAATAGCAACCACCACGAGATTCTTACATGCAGGGTTGCTCCTAAAATTAAAAATGTACTGCTGTCCCAGCTTTGATGGAGGGTAATGAATGCAGGGAAGCCTCTGGTCTCTGCTGTGGGAGCCTGTCCTCACAGGTGGGCTTTGGATCGCTCCCAGGAGCCACGTTCGAGGCAGACCAGCAGTTTGCTTTGCTTTACGCTGTTCAGCAAAAAATGCTGGTTCTTCACATTAATTTATGAGACTGGCGGTTAGTTATTTGTGGTCTGAACTAGGAATGAGCAAAGCGTAGGTAGGAATGTTACCTGTATGTGTGCGTGTGCCGAGTGAAGAGCAGCCACCAAGTGCATGTGGCAGAGCAGCCACGGGTACAAAGGGAGGATTCTTGATTCAAACACCATCGGCAAAGCACCCATGTGTAAGAAGAGAAGAAAATGTGAATACTCACTAGAGGTATATTTATACAACTCATTTAAATGGAATCGGCTTACTCTTGTGAATCTGGAAATGGATTACACTTCTCTACATCTGGAGGTGTACCAAAGGAGCAGAAAAGCTGCTAGAGAGAAGGGATTGCGTCTGGAGGTTGTGTAAGTGGTCTTGGCTGTTGACCTATTTAGTTCTTTATACTTAGCGCTGGCATTTATTTGTAGACATGAATGTAGACATTCATACACATGAATCTTTGAAGACGTCCTTTATTCAGAGAACTTCCAAAGACTTTGATTTCCAGAAAGTTAAACCTACTTCTTGTTGAGACGACGTTTCACGTGGGCTGTAGTCTGCTTTGGAGTAGGGCGGTTAATGTGAGGAGATACGACTGTAAAATACAAGTCAGCTCCTTCCTTAGTGTTAAAATAATTGAAAACCAGTTCCTGGCAGCACTGCTGTCAGCTTGGGATGGTGGCCTTACTAGAGAGGGCCCCCAAAATATCTCTCTACTAAGTATAAAGGATGATTTTATTTGTAGAAAAATTGATCTAAAGAAGAGATTTTTATTTCCATTATTTATGGCTTCAAGTGGCTTTGAATACTAGTAAATGCTTAAACAATTCGTATCAAAGAAAGGAGAATCCCAGTGTTGCTTGGCAGGTATTGTTCTCATTTTTTTCCTAGTAATGAATTTGCAGGCTGTCTTGGAAGTCAGCCCTGATGGGACCTTGTCTCCTTCCCATCGTGTCTTCTCCCAGAGGGTCTGCAGGGCAGCTGGCGTGCAGCTTTTCCCCCAGACCTTTGAAAATGGGGATGGTGAGGGTGCTTAATTGAAGATTTTCATTGGCATGGCTTATCTTTTAAAAATACGTGGCTATTTCACATTTTTGAAGTATGTCAAGGCTATCCACATTGCAAGGATAAGCACGTTCCTAAGCATTTTCCTGTAAATACCCTAAATAATGTAACAATAACTTAAACTGGGAGGTATTTAGTCCTCATGTGGTGTGTGCTTTGGGAAAATATGTAGTATTTAAGCACAAAAGATGCATATTTCTCGTAGATCGGTCTTTTATGAGTTCTGTGTTCTTTCAGCGGCTCGTCCCAGGACAGTTCCCCCGTGTACCCGCAGGCTGATCCTGACCCGCTGGCAGCAGGGTCCACCCGTGAAGTGGCTGTAACTCAATTTTCCGATTTAACAGCGCCGGGCTGTTGGAGCATGAAATTGCTTCCTTGGTGTAGAGCCCTCCCCTTTGCCTGGCAAGTCAAGGCTCCGAGGCGGGTGGTTGCTGTGATTGCTGCTCTTGGCCCAGCCAGTTGTTGTCAGGATCAAAGTTCAGCTTTCGTACGTGCGTGTAAGGGAAATGTGGGAATGAGTCTATAGATTCAATGGAGAAGCGAGAAGAGCCTGCAAAATTATATTCCGCAGCAAGAAACAAATGGATCACAGTTTCGTTACTAAGACAAGAGTCCTTAATGATTAAACCATGTTGTTACCTCTTTTTTTTTTTTTTTAAGAGGATGGACAGTGAGACAAGCAAATGCCATCTCGGCCGTGCAGCCTGTCAGATGATGCTTCTCCAACCAGGTCATCAATACAAGCTCATTTCTGCCGGCAGTGAGCAGTAAGCACGGGCAGTCAAAGCATTAAAGAACCTTGGTTCAGTTTTTATCAGCAGGTACGTAGAGGGCTTTGGCATCGCAGGGTGCCTCCTATTAACTCCAAGCAGAAGCGAAGACCAGTTAAAAACATCTGTCCAAGGCAGTCCTGGCCCTGCAGAAGAAGCTCTGGCCACCACCCAGGTGGGCTCCGTTCTGCTCTGTCTGGTCACGGTGGATGTCACTTCTGTTTTGGGGTGTCTGTCCCACTCTGCTGGCAGTGTGGTCTTGTTTTTTGAAACTGCTTGTAGCACATAGAGAAAATTTGTTGCAAAGGGGTAATCTGAACCAGTTGTGAGAATGTCAGGAAATAAGCCTGTACAGGTAATTCATGCTCCTGTTTTACGTCTTCCCTGACGGAAGCCGTCCGCCAACTTGGTTATGTGCATTCATTCAGAGAAATCGGCGACTCTCTACCTTGTCCCATAAACTCCATTAAAATTTCATGCATTATTGTTGCAAGTAACAACGCAATTTGAAAAAGTCATTTCCCACTAATTTATGTGGTAGTGTGTGCAGGCTGGAAAAAGCACTTTGAATTGTGAAATCTGCATTTGGAGACTTCCAGAAGTCTACTGCCTTACTGCTCGTGACTTGCTTTATAGCACAGCGCTAATCCTCGTGTGTTTACGGAACGAGCTGACCGGCCGTTCGTTCAGAGCGTGGGGGTGTGGGGGGTGGCAGCCCAGGAGCAGCGGTGGGCGGAATTTCACCCCTTAGCTGGGCGCTCCAGAGCTGCGTGAAAACAGAAGCATGTGAAAATGACTTCTCTGTTTCTTATATCCTTTATTGAAGATATGAGTAAGACATTTGGGGATTCAAAGTTAATACTTGTTAAAATACTTTGAAAAATATTTTAGCAAGTAGGGGAAGTTTAGGTTATCTTGGTGAATTTCAAGGAAGGTTCAGCAGTGATATAATAAAAAATGGAACAACATTAATGATTAATGATAAAAAGCCATCCAAGAAAGCCTTATCACATCTGATCTGCAATTTCCATTACGAATCTTTGATTTTTATTGGAAAAAGTGGAGAAAGTACAAAGGGGCCTCTAGTATTGTCCTCTGAAAAAGAAGTAGTCCTCTCTACGCTATGTTGTTTGCTTTTAATAATACGGTGCTGTATTATTGTGTTCTTCATCAAACATAAAAGGAACTTTGAACATTTAGTAAAAGAGTGCTGAAGTAACTTCTAAAATATTAAAATGGAGCTTGGGGTTGAACATCCCCAAGGAAGAGTTGATATTCAAGGCTATACCCAAAGCTTTGTGATAGCTGAAGGTGTGAGTGAAGGGTCTTTGCTCTCACAAGCTGCAAACCTATTTATACTCTGTAATGAAATGCCAAAGAACAATTTTCATAAGGTGTTTCCACATCCATCATCTGCTGGATATAAGAATTGGTTAGCTTTGGAGTATTTTGATACAGTAAAATGCAGTAAGACAATGTAGATGCAGTTCTGGCACAGTTCTACTTTCCTCTAAGTGAAATAAGTTCCTGTTCAATTATTTTCTATTTACCTTTCATTTGCATAAATTTCCGTTTAAAATATGAACTGGTGCAATTTATGCAAGGTTATTAAAGTAGAGTTTAAAGCTGCGTTTATTGAAATGCTGGAGCAGAGTCTGTCACAGGGCAATGGGCTATTTCTCCGGGTTGGGAGTGGGAGTTCTCCATAGAGCTGCTGACACAGACTCGTCCCAGCTCCTGCGGAGCCGGGAGTTGCATGGACTTGTAGCAGAGGGGAGGCACAACAGATCAAGCTTAAATTAATGCTGTTCTGGCAGGGAACTCGAACACTCATAGAATCACAGAATCGCTAAGGTTGGAAAAGACCTCTAAGATCATCGAGTCCAACCGTCAACCCAACCCCCCCATGGCCACTAAACCATGTCCCCAAGCGCCTCATCTCCACGTCTTTTAAATCCCTCCAGGGATGGGGACTCCACCACTGCCCTGGGCAGCCTGTGCCAAGGCCTGACCACTCTTTCAGGAAAGAATTTTTTCCTCATGTCCAACCTAAACCTCCCCTGNAGATATTGAACAACACTGGCCCCAAAACTGAGCCCTGGGGAACACCGCTGTGACCGGCCGCCAACTGGATTTAGCTCCGTTGACCACAACGCTCTGGGCTCGGCCGTCCAGCCAGTTCCTTACCCAGTGAAGAGTGAACCTGTCTGGGCCGTGAGCCGCCAGCTTCTCCAGGAGAATGCCGTGGGAGACAGTGTCAAAGGCTTTACTGAAGTCCAGGTACACCACAACAGTCTTTTCTTCTGTTGATAATACCATATATTTCATTTTTGCGCTTTCAATTTCCCTAAGTAACTTACAGGTTTTATTTGAGCTAGATAGGAGGAGACTGTTTCAGGGAATAGGATTCTCGTAGTACAAGAGTTATCACTTACTCTAGAAATAAATTATTGCTTACTGGGGTAGTTAACTTACACTCCAACGTGTGATCTTTAGAAAGCAAAACCAGCGAGCAGTGCTGATCTGCACATGCACCGTTAATAGTTTTGAAGGGGAAGTTTGTGATTTGGAAGTATTCCCTAACTCTCGTTTTCCATCAGAGCGCTGGCCCGAGGCCCGGCTCTGGAGAGGTCTGCGGGATGGCTCCGCAGCTCTGATGGCTGGAGGTACGCCAGGGCTGCATTTGGCTTCCCCCGAGGGACTTGGTGCTTCAAAAGCACTTCAGCAAGGAGAGGTGGGGGTTTTGGTTGCCGTTCTTTGTGGAGGGAAACCAGAAATGGCCTTCCGTCACTGCTGAAGTTAAATAAGGTGTTGTTTTGCTGGGATATTTTTTTAAATTAAGTGCACCTTTCCTTATGTTTTTAAATCCTGTTCAAGATTAGAGGAATCATAGAATTACTAAGGTTGGAAAAGACCTCTACGGTCATCGAGTCCAACCGCCAACCCAACCCCCCCATGGCCACTAAACCATGTCCCCAAGCGCCTCATCTCCGCGTCTTTTAAATCCCTCCAGGGATGGCGACTCCACCACTGCCCTGGGCAGCGTGTGCCAAGGCCTGACCGCTCTTGCAGGAAAGAATTTTTTCCTAATGTCCAAACCACTCTCCATCATTTCCCAGCAGTCCTGGTTAACGGGGGAGGTCCCGGATGACTGGAGACTCGCCAATGTGACGCCCATCTACAAGGAAGATGGAAATACTTTGAGTATTTCTGTGGATACCAACACTGTCCCACTGGAATAATGCGATGCACAAGTGCGCTCTCGAAAGCAGGAAGCAGAGCACAAATAAGATTCGTTATGTGCTGTTAGCATAGAATAAAGCATCATAATGTGCCTTGGCATAACATCAATATGCATCGATGCGATTTGGCATCTTGTGAGGTATCTGAACGCCATGGTGGCATGTTTCAGGTCTAGAGGGAGATGAAGAGCCATGAGTGGCTGCCAGCGTCGCTGAGCAGTGATGCCTTCATCTCCGCAGAGGTGAGGGATACCCGAGCATCCAGACTGGCTTGCTCTCAGCGCACTGGCACGGGGGGTCATGAGAAATGGCAGATTTCAGGCTTTCCGCATTCCATGGTAACAAGAGGCGTGCCTGAATTCCAGCCCTTGCGCCGCAGAGCTGTGGGGTGACGTTGGAGAAATGCTGTGAGTGAGCAGACGGGAAGGTGCCCCAGATGCCAGCGTTGGGGATTGGTGCTGGTGGGGACATCTCAGGCTGTTTCTGAGTGTTTCTTGAGGGCATCCAGCGGCTCAGGAGATATCACTGACTGCTGAAGAAATGCTTCCCGAGGCAGGAAGGCACGTGGCTGCGTGAGGACAGGGACGGCTTCTTCTTGAGCTGTGGCAAAACTGGTGTTGGTGTGGGATACTGCGGAGCCTTCCGAGAGGGAAAGGTGCCTTGAACTGGTGATCTAGAGGCATTTTTTAAATGCCTCATTGTGATAGGAGCAGTGTGCCACAGAAAAGGCACCATCACAGAGCAGTTAATCCACAGCAGCAATATTTAAACACCACCATAACCTAGAGGTGGTCTGTCATGATAAGCAGTCTCATAATCTTTTCAGGGTGCATCTTGCCATCTGTTTTCACTGGGAAGGTGCTGGGAGGGGGCAGAAGGATGAGGGATGGTGACAGGCAATTACCGATGGTGCAGCAGGGTCTACCCTTGTCGGGTCTCTGCCTGTTGAAACTGTTGATCCTTTCAGGTCATCCCTCCGCTTGCTTTCCAGAGAAAACCTCTGTGGCACTCATCAAGATACGATCATGAACTGTTGGAAGGCTTTTGAGAGTATTGTATAGCTGAGCTGGAGTGCTTTGCCACAGGGACAGCTTTCAAAATGAAATCCCTGAATTCAGAGGCATCGAGGCATAGTTAAGGTTGTCCTAGAAATACTTAGAATCATAGAATCACAGAATCCCTAAGGTTGGAAGAGCCCTCTAAGATCATCGAGTCCAACATCACCCCAACCCCCCCATGGCCACTAAACCATGTCCCCAAGCGCCTCATCTCCACGTCTTTTAAATCCCTCCAGGGATGGGGACTCCACCACTGCCCTGGGCAGCCTGTGCCAAGGCCTGACCACTCTTTCAGTGAAGAATTTTTTCCTAATGTCCAACCTAAACCTCCCTTGGTGCAATTTGAGGCCAAGTTTGAGTTTCCCTGAGCTCATTTGGGAACTGGTAAACGTTTTCCTAAGAATTGGCATGTGGGATATTGTTCCAAATAAGAACACGTTTACATACATGGAGTTGTTTTAGGACGTGTGACAAGTTGTTTAAAGGTGAACTCTTCCGTTTTGCATGAAATTATTCTTGATCGTTCTTCAAAAATAACATCTGTGAACATGGTGCTAAATTAAGACAGTAAAACAACTGCAAGGTATAAAGTTCACTGGAAGGTAACCACACCTATAAAAAGATGAATTTATTGATTTAATTTGCTTTATAACTTCCAATGTTTTGGCAGTTTGCTTAACTGCAGCGTTGCCATTTTTAACAGGCAGTTTTGCAGAGGATCTTGCTGCATAATGATAAATTCACCACTTCTGCTTACGCCACTCTTCGGTATGGGTCTTTATGTGCAGTACTGTGAAATTAGGAGCGAGTTTTTCCCATGTCTCGATACCGCTTTCAGTTTTTGAGCTGTGACCTTGTACCGTGTCTAAGCGATAATGGTGTCGATCTGTAGAGGGAGAGCGGCCACCTTGGCCAGCGGATGGTTTGTGGTTGCATTAGCTGACGGTAGCCGCCGGTGCTCGGGAAATGGGATGCGCTAAGACCATTGCTGCGGTGAGCTGCAAATAGGAGGGAGGAGGTGCTGTCCCCTCCCCAGCAGCACCGCCTTTGGGGCTGACGGAAAACTTCCGCGGTGTCCAGCAGCTTTCCCGAATCGCCTCCCGGCGTAGCATTCAGCTCCCAGAATTGATGAGGTAGTGGGTGACATTCAGGATGGTCACACTAGCCGGAAAGAAATAAGCAGCAGGTTGTGATATCACGTAGCAGGTTTTTAAACTGGACTAATTTTTAAATGCAAGGATTCAATGGGGAAAGAGACAGGAACTAAGAAGCGAAACAGAAACAAGTGCAAAAAGAGAAATTACGTGTCACTAAGGCAGAGAAGTGAGGAGCTTGCTTACACTTCTTTCAGATGTCATCTGCTTACTGCACACGTTAGTGGTTTTGCACAATCAGATACTCTCAGGTACTGGAAATCATGAATCCAGTGCAATCTCGTATTGCATCAGTATATTCAAGAATATTGTTCATCATAAATAGTAACTGCCTTTCGGTGAGGAGAGAGACCTTGCTAACCCACAGGGATAAGTTAAGGTTTCATATGTGCATGTATGTAGGTTTTTATGTACGTATAGATAAATAAAACTGGATACATACATACGTGTATAAATATATATAAACCTATATATGTTAGGTAGCTGAATAAATATACTGGCACTGTTGCACATGTCATATTAATCAGAACATAAATATGAACTGAAGGCAGAGACAGAGTTGCAGTGTGTGGCAAGTCAAGAGTTTTTTAATTTAGGGCTGGGAAATGGTGCATTTGCCCCTGTTCTCTCCCCAGCCCTGTCCTTCACTTCCCCTATCTCCGGTCACTGAAGTCCGCAGCGTGCGCTGTTACCAATTTCTCAGTCTCTCTACGCCTGGAATTTGGGATCCCCTCTCGGTATTCTGACCAACAACTCCTCCGTTTCACTTGATTTCCAGGCTGTTCCAATCTTTCTGTTACCCCCACTTGGCTCTGAACCTCCCCTCCACCACCCCTGCCTTGCCTCGCTGCCGGCGGGAGCAGAGCCCCAGGGCGCATCGTTCTGCCTTGCAGCCCTTGCACACACCTCACTGCTCCACAGACTGACTGGTTTCCAGTGCCCCGTTGGCACTGGAGTGTGCAGTAAATCTGGTCTCATAGAGGAACCACACCATTACCAGCCGTTTCTTTATGGGTGTTAATCTTTTGTATTTTCGCTAAAGCAAAGCAATAAAAGGTAATGACTAAATAATCATGAAAATTCCTCACGTCATATAAACCACAAATATTTAACACAGTTCTATACGTTCCCAAATGCATCATATAAAAAATACTACATAATAAATTGTATATAATAGTTATATTCTCATTTTTTCCCGTCCAAATACTTTGCTTTCATGCATGATCTTTTGCCTTGAGTTTGCTTCCCTGAGAGCTTCAACACAATTCTGGAAGGGATAAAATCACAGCGCAACCCTTAACGCTCCTGTAATTTGCACACAGCCGAAGGGAAGGATGGCAAATAGGTAGAGGCCCACTCTGTTTCCATGTTATTCATCTTGGAAAATGTGTTTTTCTCACATTTAAACAGCTGTATTTCCTTCATGTGTATTCATAAAGTAACATTTGATGACTGCCTGAGAAAAACCAGTGTTTCTGGGAAAGTATTTCCAGTGTCGGTGTACGTTGAACAATCAGTATGCCTGGTAAATAGTGCAGGGGTGGCGGAGAGGGAGTCCGTGTCTTTGATAGCGTGTGAATAGCAGATGACTTATTTATCGCTTCTTCAGCGCGTGGTGTATTTTTGAATTAGAAAAAATGCAACGTGAGTCACTGTCATCATTTCAGTAATGGGACGTGAAAGGTTTTTATCTTCCGTGTGCTTACGAACACTTTCAAGTGAGCGGAGCGTTAGGCGGGTGTCTGTTTGGGGCTGAAGCACCATTAGAGGGGTGCTGCAAGGGCAGAACGGGAGTGGGTGGGCGCTGAGCCTTCCCCGGGGCAGGACCCGGGCACTGCAGGGCCCCCGTCCCCGAGACGTTACCCTCTCGCAGGATGTGCTCCACCGAGGTACTCAGCCCAGAAGACGGTCGCTGGGTGGGTGCTCTTGGCTGCAGTGGGGATGCAAGAGCTGATCTACAGCGGCAAGCTGTGAATTTGTTGCTGCAGTCGTTGAGGGAAGGCAGAGGAGCGGAGCGGTCCTTGGCTCGCTGTGGCTGGGAAGGGGAGGTTTCGGTACGCCGGTGTTGTGGTTTAACCCCAGCCAGCCACTGAGCCCCACCCAGCCGNCCTGGCCACTCTGTCAGGAAAGAATTTTTTCCTAATGTCCAACCTAAACCTCCCCTGGCACAACTTGAGGCCGTTTCCTCTCGTCCCATCGCTGTTCCTTGGCAGAAGAGACCGACCCCCCCTCGCTCCAACCTCCCTTCAGGCAGTTGCAGAGCGCGATGAGGTCTCCCCTCAGCCTCCTCTTCTCCAGGCTGAACACCCCCAGTTCCCTCAGCCGCTCCCCATCAGACTTGTGTTCCAGGCCCTTCCCCAGCTCCGTTGCCCTTCTCTGGACACGCTCCAGCCCCTCCATGTCCTTCTTGTCGTGAGGGGCCCAACACTGAACCCAGGATTCGAGGTGCGGCCTCACCAGTGCACATCCAAAACACAGCACAATACCAGTTAATAGGAAGAAAATCAACTCCATCCCAGCCAAAACCAGGACAGCCGGGTCTCTCCCGGCCATGCCCTTCTCCTGCTGGTCTTGCACCGTCTCCAGCATCTCCCTGGCCATCCGTGCGCTGCATTCATTCGCTGACCGTGCAGAAAAACTGGCCGAGGGGTGGGCTTGGGGGCATCTTGGAGAGGTGCATCAGCCCGCCAAGGGGTTTCACGAGCGTTGGGTTCGGAGCGTGGCCGTAGCAGCCAGGAGCGAGGTGGGGGGCAGGCTACAAACGAGTCACATTTGTACGGATTGTGATTGTTTTCCATTGCACATCTTGCAAATGGCGATGGGATTACTTTAAGAGCAAGAATAGCGATTATACACCCACTGTATGGTTGTGTTATTACTGATCTTAGGTGTTTAACTTTTAAAGTGAATCGAATGCTCATGAAAATTGCTTTGAGTGAGTTTAGTGAAAATTAATCAATGTCTCGCTTTCGCCAGAGAACAAAGGCACGTTGGTAAAAGCAGCCGGAGCAGTCCCAGCCTCACGCCAGTCGCTATTTCAGTCTCTGTATCTCCTGCTTGCCTCCTTACTTCATCTCCGTCACCTTTAACTACCGAGCTGGACACGGCAGGTTCCCCGCGGCGCGGTGCCGCTGCTGCTTGCTAGGAAATGCCGAAATAGGACCCAGGACACCAGTGCGTCCATAAGGGTAAACGGAGCACTGTGCCTCATCGGTGGGAAATAAAGTGCCAGCTCTCTGCTGTCAGGCGTGTGGCAGTTAAGTCAACGAGCTAAGGATGTTTTTTGTTTAATTCAAGCAATAAATGTTTTCACCATGGGACTGATGGTTCTGGACTCGAGTCTTCCCAATGACCAGTGCAGGAGGCAGCTGTGTTACACACTCACTCATCAATTAACAAGCTCTAATGACTTCTTGTCTGTGCACAGTTTGCCAACTCCAGAGCAGTTGCTTTTTTTGAAATTTGGTCCTTAAGTCACTGTCTTCCTCTGGTGAAAACTTTCCAAGGGAGGAAGGAAGGAATACTCTAAGAAATAAAACATAACGCAACATGAAATGTGCCTTGGGCTCCTGCCCTGAGATGTTACTGATCTTTAAGGTGAGGTTAACGTATTGCTGTCCCATGACGCTTCGTGTTTCTCTTGCAGCCAAAGTGGCCGGAATCAGCATGTTGCCCACATAACTCAGCTTGTCATAATCTATGTTGTGCTCATGGCTTTAGAGGGAACCCAAAAACTTGTACCTGTATGATAGGAAACATAGGACATTAGGAAAAAACATAGGACATTTGGACATTAGGAGAAAATTCTTCACTGCAAGAGTGGCCAGGCCTTGGCCCAGGCTGCCCAGGGCAGTGGTGGAGTCCCCATCCCTGGAGGGATTTAAAAGACGTGTAGATGAGGCGCTTGGGGACATGGTTTAGTGGGCATGGGGGGGTTGGGTTGACGGTTGGACTCTATGACCTTAGAGGTCTTTTCCAACCTTAATGATTCTATGATTCTATGATTCTCTTGCAGCTAAAGTGGCCGGAATCAGCATGTTGCCCACATAACTCAGCTTGTCATAATCTATGTTGTGCTCATGGCTTTAGAGGGAACCCAAAAACTTGTACCTGTATGATAGGAAACATAGGACATTAGGAAAAAACATAGGACATTTGGACATTAGGAGAAAATTCTTCACTGCAAGAGTGGTGAGGCCTTGGCACAGGCTGCCCAGGGCAGCGGTGGAGTCCCCATCCCTGGAGGGATTTAAAAGACGTGGAGATGAGGCGCTTGGGGACATGGTTTAGTGGGCATAGGGGGGTTGGGTTGACGGTTGGACTCGATGATCTTAGAGGCCTTTTCCAACCTTAGTGATTCTGTGATTCTATAGCTAAAACACAAATATAAACAACCCCAAATTAGATCTAAAAATCTCGGCAGACTTCATTCCTGGTGTCGGAGCGGGGATTGCGAGTGCCCGTTGTTCACAGTGCTGATGCTTAGTTAACGTCTTGCCCTTGGTCTCCGTTTTGCAAAACCAACTCTCCACTAGTGCAAGTGGGTTTCCAGAAACTCCCAGAAAGCAGAGAAAAAGTTAAATTTGTCGTGGAGCTGCTCCTCTTGGAGCGTCTGTCTGTTTTTCTGACTCTCTGGTTTTCTGCGCGTTGCGGAGGTCGGCGCAGGGCACAGCTTGCCATCGCGGCTGGACTAAACGTTCCCCTGGGTGGGTTAGTGCTGCAGCGACGTCCAATAAACTATGGGTACGCAGTGATTTAATGCTATAATAGAGACAAACTACGGCATTTACATTTTCTGCTGAAATCACATGACCCAAATTAAACAAAGTGCATAGATTTAATTTAGCCTCTGATGAGCAGATGCGATATCAACAATCCCCATGCGTCGCTTGGTGTACCCGGGGAACTATACGTAGCAGATCTACAGAACGAGCTGATCTGGAATTGAAAAACCCTCCTCCGCAGAGGATAATCCCACCATGAAATTGTCTGTGAAAGTGAGGAGGGACGGGCAGCAGAGACTCTTGGTCTGGATAGAGATAAATGTAATAAAAAGAGAAGGATTCCTCACTTTATGGTACAGTATCTGATGTAGGGTCATTGTGAAATTTTTGAAGAAGGACATGTACATGCAGTAAAGGTGCTGTTCATGGATTTTTATGACCAGATTTACGATCATTTAGATTGGTCTGTCTGCTGCAAAACATAGGACACGCGACCTCTTCGTGACTGTCCTCACCTCTTCTAGCCCCGAGCTTCTCTGGGTACCGTAAGATACCTTGGAGAATAATGAGATTAATAGTAAAAACACTGAAGATCCTGGCAAGTACTACATGATGATAAACATTCCGCTCCTTAATATTCCATTTGCACTGCAAAATTGGTGTTAAACTGCAAAGAAGGAAATAACCTTTTTCTCTTTGACTCATTTCACTACTGACGTGCATCTCTGAATATTTTAAAACAGCTTTGTATGTGCTGTGAAGTATGATGTTAAGCTCTGGAAGACAACTCTGAACGTAAACAGCACGGAGCTTTGTCGTACAGCATTTCTGGTTTTCAGTCTTTGATCTCCGACTTACGGGTGCCAGGGTTGACTCAAGACGCCTTCCAAGAACAATTACACGTGTGAGGAAAACTTCTACTGTGCCTTGGAAATGAATAAATTCAAAATGTCCTTTTTTGGACATAGTCTCCTGCTGGCCTCACCCTCCTTTTGACACCTCAGGGTAAACAGAGGGTGTCAGTGTGGGTGATAACTAGTAAAGGGCTTGTTTGTCTGAACTCTTGAATCTAATCTATCCAGCTAATTGATGGATAGTTGTGCAATTAATTAGATCGCTGAAGTTGTGAAGGTGGAATGGCTACCAGCAAACTTCAGTGGTCCTCATCAAATTGATGTCAAGACTGGGGGGTGTGTGTGTGTATATTTTTATATATATATAGCCACTATTAGCATCGGACTTTCTGCTGTCAGATCTAGTTACCAGTGACTTATATTACGTGTCTATCTATACATGTGTATATATACACACAATACATGTAGCTGTGCGTACACACATATATAGGTCATTGTGTATATATATGTACACCACGAACCTTTTACCTGTGCCATAGAAATCGGTGACACTCTGCGTTCTTCTGTATTCTCTCCTCACCTTGTACTTTGAAAGCTGTGGTCACGATGTTGTTTTATCTATTTTTCTTTAAATGTCAGTGAGGCAGAAGAAAAGGTTAAAGAGAGTTTTGTTATGGTAGGTGATGTTTAAGAGAGGAACTGTATGGACAAGCTGACTTCAGGGACCTTATTCATTTATTCTCTTGGCCCTCGATAGAGAAGTTTTCTGTGAGGAGGAGGCTACTCCCGAACAAGTGCTGCATTGGGGCTGGCTGATTTTTCAAATAACACAGACAAAAGTGATATGCTGAGCCCGTGTCACAGTCAGAGACTATAGGGTATGCAAATGCTAATGAATAACCAATTTAGAATTTTTTGGGGAAGCTTCAAATTTGTGGTATTAGAAGGATGATGCGCTAAAAAGCTATATGTAATTTCTTCTCGCTTTACATGCAGTTCCGTTCACTAGCGTGTGCGTGCCTCTGCTGAAGAAAGTACGCAGGCGCTCACCTCTCCCTTCTGGAAGGGCTTTCCTGAACCGGCGTCACAGTGGTGACAGCAGAGCCAGAAAATCAAACAATAGCGAAACGGCAAAAAAAAAAAGTGGAAATTATTTTAAGTCGCAACGGTTAAAAATCCATATTAAGTGTGTTTAACTGACGTGACTTGACCTGTGTTGACAGGTTGATGTAGGCATGTTTGTATTTCTGAAATGTGTCCAAGATCTGCAACACATGTACAGAATTTTGGGTTGTCTTTTGCAAATAGCTTTAATTTGCTTCCACAAAATCAGCAGCGTTTGGTATCTGTTGCTCACTTTGCCTTAATTTCTACATTTTCCAAAAATAGGTGAAATTACTGACCTCTCGTTCTTCCGTTGCATGGGCACAGAGTGTGTTCTAGAAAACAGTAATTTTTCTCTTCTTTTTGAGAAACCACCAAAGATGGGAAGGTCTTGGAAGCGTGTGTGCTTCAAACCATAGAATTTGGGATTTTTTCATAATAAAAGACTTATTTGACCTAAGCGTAACCGCTCGATACACTTCGTGTTGGTTGCCTGGTGTCCTGTGCGCAGCCAAGAGTTTTCTGCGTGCCGTGCCAGGGCGCGCTGGGGCTGGATGCGGTTTCTCGGCGTGCCAAGGGGGACCGAGGAGACCGGAGTCTGAGGGAGCTGTGAACGCATTCCTCTGGATTTTCTTAGCAAGAAAACAGGATTTGAAATTGCCTCTGGGCTTCTGGGAGCTTGAAGAGATGAGTAACTGCTCAACAGGCTTGAAGCCCCTTTTCCAGGCTGTCCCATCCGTAGAGCTCTTTAGGGACCTTCTTAAAGATTAACCTCCCTCTTCTTCTGTTTTTATTCTGTATTTTTGGGCAGGTGCAAGACAAAAGTCTACCCCGACGAACTGCCCAACACAAGCGTCGTTATCGTGTTCCACAACGAAGCCTGGAGCACTCTGCTTCGGACCGTCTACAGCGTTATCAATCGCTCGCCGCACCGCCTGCTTTCTGAGATCATCCTGGTGGACGATGCCAGCGAGAGAGGTAGGTTTTGGGGAGAGGGGAGTCCCATTCCGCGTCTTGTTTCAGTGCGGCGTCCGAGGGTCCTGCGGAAAGGGTCGTGAAGCGCGGAGCCGGACCTGCGCCCCGCGCCGAGCATCTCGCGTCGCGGCTGGGGCCAGCGGCAACTGGACTCCAGCAGGTACGGGCAGAGTTGAAGTGGGCTTTCGGGTGGTGACAGAGCCAAAGGTTGGTGATCAGGTTGTAAGCCCTATGTACGGTGCTCCTGTCCAGAATTTCGTGAGTGCTTTTTTGCACTTCTGGTTTATCGTTTCGTATTACTGTAAAAGACAGTCCCTTTTCGCATCCCTCTCTGTCTCTCGCTTGCTGTCTCTCAAAAATCCCCTGTTTTGTGTTTCAGGTCTTCCCGAATGTCCAGACTGAGCCAGTTTCCTTGTATTTCTCGTATTTGCGGTTCATTTCTTTTGGTCTTGGCTTTTTTCTTCTCTCTCTTTTTTTTTTTTATTTTTTTATTTTTTTTAAACCCATTTTTTAGAAAGAAAACTGTCGGCTTGTGAAACTGATATTACCTGGAAAAGGAATCACGTTACATTCTATAAATGGAATCAGTGGACTGATAAATTTTCCTGGAGTAGCCAAATGTAGATAATGGCAAATACAACATATAGCTGCAACTGTTCAAGAGACGGAGGGCGCAAGCTAAGCCGTCCTTTATTTCTGCCCCATGTAGCATTAACTTAACTCTCATTACTCTCCTGGATTTCCCTGCTTCAGAAAACAAGTAGGCTCAATGTTCCTCTGTGCCAGAGGTGAAGGAAGACTTTAGCCCAAGTAACTACAATTTTTCCTAAAAGCAAAGTTTTGGATTCCTGAAGGGCTCAAATGGTGAAATTCATCAAAAATAGCCATATTTGTATTTAATCGTAGACAAATTAGCAAAAGTGTAATCCTTCTGCACTCAGCATTGATTGCTGCTTTGCTTCAAGGACACTGATCACGACGTTTAAAATTTCTGTGACGTTTTCACAGATGCTCTGGCAGGTGCGTGTGTTCGCATGGGCTGGTTTCCGCGGGGCGGCGGTGAACAGAGTGCCGGTGTGACCCTCCAAAGCTCAGCTCTGCGTCTTCTGAAAAACTCTAAATATGTCAAAACGCATTTCCCGTCTTACGGCAGTGTTCGTGCACGGCGGTCCTTGGGGGACCGAGCGTGACGCAGAAACTCCGGGGCTATTTTTGGAGTTGCTGAACCTAGCTAAAAATAATGTTTTTCTTCTGTTTTTTTTTCCAATTATCTTTGCAGAGTTTTTGAAGGCCTCATTAGAGAATTATGTGAAAAACCTGGAAGTCCCAATAAAAATCATTCGGATGGAGCAGAGGTCAGGCCTGATCCGCGCGCGGCTCCGAGGGGCAGCCGCCTCTCAAGGGCAGGTGATAACGTTCCTGGACGCGCACTGCGAGTGCACCCTGGGCTGGCTCGAGCCGCTGCTGGCCCGGATAAAGGAGGACAGGTAAGGGTGGCTCCACCGCGTCCCGGTGCGGGGCACCTGCCTCCTGCCTCCAGGCCATTCCCTGGTTTCACTGTGCTGCTAAAAAATAGAAATGAAAACAATTCATGGATCTGAAAATGAAGATTTTTTTTTTTTTTCCCAAATTTATCAGGAAAATAGTGTTCTCTAATATTTGTATCAAAATCTAATTTCTAAATACAATAAGCTTTTGATTCTTACAGCAGGAATTTTGTTGTTGACAGAATAATAATGCCAGTAATAATAGCAACTTGTGCTATTTACTTTCCCAGGGTCTAGGTCTCCCGCCCCGATGGCCACCTCTGTCCCTTCTTTTTACCAGGCATGACTTTTTCTCTGTGTGACCTCCAATACTCTGTGAAATTTGCACTCTTTCTTTTTTTTCTTTTTTCCCCTCTTTTTCGTTCTCCCCCCCGTTCTTTTTTTTTGTTATCGCAGTAGACGATGCAATTTTCCCCTTTTTTGTGCGTAAGTGCATAAAGGCCCTGCATGCAGGTGGGACCCCAAAACCGTGCTGTTCTGCCTGGCAGCGTCGCAGCCGCCCAGGTCCTTGCCCTGCTCGGTGGAGGAGCCCCACGCACGTGTGGGCAGCAGACGGGATGTGTTCTCACTCACGGACCGCGTTGCGGGCGCTCCACGCGACACGCATACACGCGTGATTAAAAAAAACCCCTCCGCTGCTCCAGTCCTGCAGCCACGAGCTAAAACAGCCTCTGTCGTGTCTGTCCTGAGGCTGCCCGTCGTGGAAGGGTGTCCGGGAGAGCTCTGCCGCGTCAGGCACCGTCAGGGCGATGCGGTTCACGAGCGCAGCGAGGAGTCGGTTTCCCCAAAAAGCCGCCGACAGCAGAAAAGGGGAATTTTTGCACGGCCTCGTTCCTGGAGGAGGAGACCTGCACAGAGCGGTGGTAAACGGGGCTTTATGCAGAGAAGCCTCAAAATAAGTGCAATATTCAGCACGCTAACATGAAAGATTGGACATTAGGAAAAAATTCTGTACTGGAAGAGTGGCCAGGCCTTGGCACAGGCTGCCCAGGGCAGTGGTGGGGTCCCCATCCCTGGAGGGATTTAAAAGACGTGTAGATGAGGCGCTTGGGGACATGGGTTAGTGGCCATGGGGGGGTTGGGGTGACGGTTGGACTCGATGACCTTAGAGGTCTTTTCCAACCTTAATGGTTCTATGAAAAAAAAAAATCTCTTTTAAAAACAGCCGATTTTTTTCTTACAGGAAAACCGTTGTCTGCCCAATCATTGACGTGATCAGCGATGACACGTTTGAATACATGGCTGGATCAGATATGACTTACGGAGGGTTTAACTGGAAACTTAACTTCCGCTGGTACCCGGTTCCCCAGAGAGAGATGGACAGGAGGAAAGGGGACAGGACCCTGCCTGTGAGGTGAGGAGAGGGAATCAAGAGTACTCTGCTGTTTGACTCTGCTGTGTCCTTGTTTATGTAGATAATAATGCTTAATACCTAAGATTTTGCTGCAGGATCAGAGAATGCATGTCAGGTAGTTGTGGCACACTGCTCAGGTAGAGAAGACCAAAATCTGACCTGTCCTTAATGCTGCAGTGTAGTTATCAGAGCTGAGAAAACTCATATATATCTTCAACATTCAGTAATTCAAAATATTACTTGCTCTTTATGTTCCCACTGAGTTTGTTTTCCTCAAATAGCCTATTGACCTTGTGTTCACAGATGTTACTGGTTTTGCATAATTTAAGGCAAATATTAGAACATATTTCTGAAATACGCGTTTTTGAACACTGAACCCAAGTATTCCGTTATGATGATTTGCACTTAAAACGCATGCTTTTATTGCCTAGAAAATAAAATTGATGACTGTGCACACTGAGTCAAAAAGGATCTAAGGGTACGTCCTGAATTCCCACGATCATTCCTGACCTCTCTCATTTAATTGCTCAAACCACAGACTGTAACAAAACCTCTAGAAAAATTCTAAACGAAGCCGAAACAGGACAAATCGAATAAATTACTTGCAGTGGGTTATCTGCTCAGCTCTAATAGCTTCTGTGGTCTTCATAAAAAGTTTAAAAAAAGAAAAACAAACCAACAAACTTTCACAAGTGGATGTAATGGTTTCAAAGCTGTCTGAGAGCCATGATGAAGTGGACAGAATTCCAGTCCTGCATACCCCGATTGTGCGCAACAGGCAGATCAAGGGGGAGCCAGCTCAGGGGACAGCAGTCCCAGCTCAGCTGTGCCAAAGGCTTCCAGGTAAGGCAGTGGATGGGCGAAGAAGAGCCTTTCAAAATTCCTTAGGCCAGAAAATGGCCAAAATCCGTCACTTTATCTCCTTCAAAGCCTGGAGTCAGGGAAGGGCTGGATTTTTTTAGGTTTTGTTCTCGGGAAATGATCTCAGGAAGAGCAGGCGGGGTCCCCAGGAGCAGGAGCGGACCCCGTCGCTAGCAGAGCGGGGACGAAGCTGCTCTTGAGTGGAGAGAACTGTTTTTCTCATGATCTAAAATATTATCACTCAGCTGTGAAGTCTGCCAGCAGCTATTTCATTAAAGCTGAGGTGCGCGTTAAAACCGGTAGAGTTAATGATCCTAACGAGCTGCAGAGCCTCACGCCGCGCTGGCTCCCGCCGTGTCCCTCGCTGTGCTCTGTTCATCCCGACTCTCCTCTGCAGAACCAATTCACAGGCAAATCCCAGTTCCTATTTCGTTTTTCTTGAAACGGAGCAGTACTTAACCCAGAGTCAGACATGTAATTGACTCTTAAAATTATTAAAACAAAAAAATGCCTTCCCCGTCCCAGCTTTTAGCTGGTGATTGCCTGGGCTTCTTGCCTGGCAAGATGGGTGTTGGTGAGCAGAGCGTGGGTGAAGGAGTCAGGTTAATGCCAAGTGTCCCCTAATTATCACCTGCACAAGTGCTTCGGGGCGAAGAGGCGGCTCTGCGGGTGTCTAACGGTGCTGGCTCCGAACCGAAGTGTCGGCTTTTAGACGTACAGCTGCCCTTTCTGACCACGTCCTGGAGGCCGTTCAGTCTCTTTGGTGTCAGAAGAAGGTGCTCCCTGTTCCGTTTTCCCGTTTAGCTGATGGGAGGGGAACCAGCAAAGCCGTGGAGCTGCCTGGGCGTCACGGCCTTCCTATGGCAAACAACGTTTAATAAGTCATCAGCTGCTTTCAGTGCTAGCTAGTGCTTCGAAATGCTTATCAAACGCAGTCCAAGAGACTGCGGCGGTAGGTCAGTCCTGAGGTGTCAGAAACACAACCACAAATTCTGCATCCAAAGAGAAAAAGTACCATATTCAGCCAAGTTAAGAATGGTTTTGGCAGCTGCTGCCACCTTGAACATTCAAAAACTGGAATAATAAAAATAGACAAAAGCCTAACCCATACCAGATATTTAGAAACAAATTGGTGACTTCATTTTTTTTATTCCATGTTGCTTTCCCCCTTCTGTAACATTATTTCAGTCCCATGTAGATTGAATATGTCTTTATTCATATTTTTTCTTTGTAATCAATGGAATAGGTATAGAACACAAAACATGTTTGTGTGCATGTCTGCGTGATGTAACCGTTGCACTCAAATCCTGCTTTTTGTTGCATTAAAAATCCATGTCATTGACAAAAGTTTTACTCAAAATATTTATCTTCCATAACAACATTGATAAATTCCTACCTTTGCTTTTCAGATTTAAAATCATAACGCACACATTTTCAAACTATGAATTATTTTATGTACAATTTATTATTTAGATATAATTTGAGTTGTTGTTTAAGTATTTTTATGGGAAAGGTCAGGATAGGCTCCTGATCAGAGCTGGCTAGTCGGGGTGAGCAGAGTTCAGCCATCCCATCCGCCGTGACCATTAACCCCAGTGCAGTTAAAGGTAGAAGGTGCTGTGCTCTCCGAAGAGGTGCCCGGTTCTTTCTAGTGCGTAGATGTTAATCACTGCTTGCTTTTTGCCTGGGGAGTTAAAGGAACTGTTAAATTCCCAAGTTAGGTATTTGAGTCAAATATCCGCCTTTGTTAGAATCTCTAGATTTAGTGGGAAAAGGTTAATTAATTCAGTGACTCTGATATTAAAAACCCACAGCTAATTGTCATGCAGTGCAGCTGCGAAAGAGCTTTCTCACCCATTAGAAAAGTTAGATTGTTTGTCATATTTTTAGCAAACAGAACAGTGGGGATTCGTAGGTGCCTCTCATACCAATTAGCGATGCCTTGCCTTGGACAGATCGGGTCCTGATCCCAGATCCGTACGTGGGTGCTATTCCTGCTCTTCGCACCCTCGTCCCTACCGCTTTTCCCCCTTATTTTCTTCTTCTGGTTCTTAAACCCCAGTCTGACGTCCCTTCTCTTGTTCTCGTTTTCTTCTTCCCTTCTCTAGTTGTCTCGCAGGTCAGCTAACACCACGATAGCGTAACCTTTCCCAGAATAGTCTAAAATGGTAACTCTTCCCCGAAGAATCACACGTTTTGAAAGGTAGCAAAAGCCTTTCCAGTTTGCAGACGGTCCCAGTTTAAAGGTGGTAGATGAAGGTGGGCAGCGCTAACGAAGGGGAGTTGTCCTGGGCCACCTCGCCCCGACCCCGTCTCGGTCCTCCCCATCCTGGGGGAAGAGGGGCTAGGAGCCGGTGGTCTTCAGATACTGGGATTCTTGGGGTTTTATTTTAAATGTACTTAGAATTTTTTTTACATGTACAATGATCAGAAGCAAAAGTAACATCAGGGAGCTTTCAGTTCATGAGGTGTCTTTGCTCAGACTGAAACTATAAAAGTGAGAATAGGAAGGAGAATAGAAGACGACCCTGAAGAAAAGATTGTTCCTGGAGACAGAGCTGGTCAAGTCAAATATTTCATTCTGTGAGGTTCGTTAGGATCCGTTGAAAGATTTTTTTTTTAGGTGTATTTGCAGAAATCAGATACGAACTGTGGCTTTGAGTGCAGATGTTACCTGAGCCGTGGAGCTTGCAGGGGCTTCCAGGTGTTGCTTTAGGGGTACGTTCCTCACTCTGAAGGTACAGCAACCCCCAAGGACTCACGTCAGAGGGTATATACGTATTTTCCTTTGTTTGAATAGCGAAGGCTCTTTATTGCTGTTCTGATGTTTCCGTATAGAGTAAATGCTGTAACTTCCACCGATTGTCACTGGAGTAACCTCCGGCTTCGTAAACTTTGTAAGTGATTAGACCTTGGCAGAATGTGTTATTTGAAGTGCAAAGCCCCTTTCTGTTCCCGGAGGGCTCTCTGGGAGCAAAACCTGGCCGGCTGCCCTGTGCAGAGGTGGGGCTAAAGCCCAAGCGGATCCGCTGGGTGTGGGACCCCAGACCTGGGAGCGATGAAGACAGAGAGCCCTGGGCAGTGCAGTTCTGCTCAGGTGTGCCCTGCTTCAGTGGCAAATGCTCGTGGGTAGTGCCAGCTAGAGCCAACGGTTTGCTGAACCTTTCGTTCTTCTTTTCCCGCTGAAAAGTCCTGGCGCAATATTTGTATTTTGCAGAACATCCTTTGTCTTTAAGTGAACTCATTTCTCCTTCTGTGATTTTTGCCTGCGGCAATAGAAAACTTGTCTGCGCTAAGATCAGTTTACAAACATCTTGTCTTCTTGCATCTACAGTATTAAAAACATAAAGTGTTTCTGTGCTGGGCATTTACGGTCTCTGCACAGCACATTTCTATGGATATTTCCATACTTGCCCCTAATTTTTTAAAGCTGAAGACACTCCAGGCTAGTATTATAAATACTAAAAAAAATATTTTTGTTCCCCGAAAATCTTTTTTCAAGTATAAAGTAGTTACTGAGAGGAAAAACACAAGATCAAATATTAGGAGTATATTGCATCTATCGTCTTACTATTATGGCTGATTAAAGTTAGAGTTGATGACAATTAATACTGCCTAGGTGATGGACAGCAGTATTAGAAACCGGTGTAAAAGCCTCATTCCAAGCTATATAACCAGTGGTCTCGTTCGTTGGTGATGCTGCCCTTGCGGCTGTGGGACCCCTCTGCGCGGGCGCGCAGGACGGGGCGGGTGGGGGACGCGGGGTGAGGTGATGTGACGTGGCTTTGGGGGGCTCCCAGACCTGACCTGAGCATCCCCAGGCCAGGGCAGGGTGGGATGCAGCGAACCCGGGATTGCCGAGGGACCGTTGTTTTGTGCAGCTCCTCTTGCGGGAAGTCAAAGGTGCGGGGACAGGAATGGGAATCCTACTTGCTGCTAATAATTGCAGAAATGAGAAGCAGACGTTATCTCCAAAATAAAATTAAAAGTGGGTTTGAATGATGATGAGTTAATCATAACACATAAGTGTAGTTGTTAGCGTGACTCCAAGTAGGCAAAATATAGCTACTAGGCACAAAGCTGAGGAAGGAACTGGGGGAGCCCTTACTCTTTCTGACGTTACTGTTTCAGCTGTTTTTACACTGGGAGCTCTGCAGATCGGTTTGTATAACATTCGATTCACATAACAGAGAATAGTCCTGCCTGCTGCGTTTCACTTATTTGAGAATCCGTGGCGTATATTGGTGCATAGTTGCTTACATTTTAGAATAGAGTCATGGAATCACTGAGGTTGGAAACGACCTCTAAGGTCATCGAGTCCAACCGCCAACCCAACCCCCCCATGCCCACTAAACCATGTCCCCAAGCGCCTCATCTCCACGTCTTTTAAATCCCTCCTGGGATGGGGACTCCACCACTGCCCTGGGCAGCCTGTGCCAAGGCCTGATTTTACAACATGAAACTCAGCATTTCCAATTTCAGTTAATGAGTTATTAGGGAAACGCTGTTTTTCATACACATTTGCTGATGACGTTTCAGAAGAATCCAGATCTGTGCGGACAGTTCAGTTGCATCCTTCAAAAGTTGCTTAAGACTGAATCTTTGCAAAAATGGGAAGTTTTGTGCCATTCCAGCAAAGACTGTCTTCCTCCGGGGGTAGAAAGGAGAGGAGGAAGAAGAAGGAGAGGAGGCAGAGGATGAGGGTTTCTGTTGCCGGCAGAGGGTGGGGATGATTTTATTCTCCTGGAGCAGTGGCTCTCCTCCCGTCGGGCAGGGCCGTGGGGACGGGAGATGGGCGCAGGTGGGAGCTGGGGTTTGTTCGTGCCGCGCTGGGCACAGGCTCACCAAAACCTTGGTGAATCGCTGAGAGTCCTACGGGAACTCGGCCAGTTGTCGGGAGGTGGGCGAACCAAGCACTGACACAGCTTTTGGTATCACTGTAAGTAGTTTTGCATAGATTTATAAGGTTTCTTGATATTAAAAATTTCTTTTAAATATAGTATTTTTGCATTGGTAATCGTCTGGCACAAAAACAGTTCAATTAAGAAAGATTGCAGAGTCAGCTTTACTTTGCGCTCCGTAATAGATGGTATTTAACTTCGTGATACCAGTCAGTGGAGGGTCGCACCCCCCGGCTGTTCCCATCTGCTCCGCTTGCTTGTGGCGTAGCTCGGGGACCGGCAGTAGTGTTTGGGGCAGAAACCCGGCAAGGCTGAGGGCAGTAAAGCAGCTTTGAAACCTGGGAAGGTTTAGCCCTGTCCAAATGACAGAGAGCTAATTAACTGAGCTTTCCGTGCTGAGAGCACAAGGAGAAAAATAGAGACGAAGTGTTGGTAAACTCAGGGTCCAGTATTATTTCATTGCTAAACTGTGCGGTTTTTCTGGGAGTAACGATAGTCGGCTCTTAGAAGAGGAAATAATTGCACAGCAGGCAAATGCCCTGGATTTCATAGAAACACAGAATCACTAAGGTTGGAAAAGACCTCTAAGGTCATCGAGTCCAACCGTCAACCCAACCCCCCCATGCCCACTAAACCATGTCCCCAAGCGCCTCATCTACACGTCTTTTAAATCCCTCCAGGGATGGGGACTCCACCACTGCCCTGGGCAGCCTGTGCCAAGGCCTGACCACTCTTTCAGGAAAGAAATTTCTCCTCATGTCCAACCTAAACCTCCCCTGGCACAACTTGAGGCCGTTTCCTCTCGTCCTATCGCTGTTACTTGGGAGAAGAGACCGACCCCCCCTCGCTCCAACCTCCCTTCAGGCAGTTGCAGAGCGCGATGAGGTCTCCCCTCAGCCTCCTCTTCTCCAGGCTGAACACCCCCAGTTCCCTCAGCCGCTCCTCATCAGACTTGTGCTCCAGGCCCTTCCCCAGCTCCGTTGCCCTTCTCTGGACACGCTCCAGCCCCTCCATGTCCTTCTTGTCGTGAGGGGCCCAAAACTGAACCCAGGATTCGAGGTGCGGCCTCCCCAGTGCCCAGTACAGGGGCACGATCCCCTCCCTGCTCCTGCTGGCCACACCAGTGCTGATACAGGCCAGGATGCCGTTGGCCTTCTTGGCCACCTGGGCACGCTGCCGGCTCGTGTTCAGTTAGTCAGTGAACTGCCTGGGAAGGCTGCCCGGAACCCTGATACCCAGTGGTCAGGTTAGGCACCTGAAACCATGCAAGCGCAACGTTTCCAGCATTGGCACTTCTGCCCATTTAAAGCTCAGTTTCCGCGAGAGCTCCTGCGTTTGGAGACAGCCCTGTGCAAACACTGACATACAACACGCTCCTAGAATTTTCCTGAAAAGCAAGTCAACAGCAGCAAAACAGTTCATGTGCAATGCATGAAAAAGCTGGAGGAAGGGCTTCACGGGCGCTCCCACCTGCATCGCTTGGGCATTCCTCAGATCTTCCTTTGCACGTACTACATGCAACGTTAATTAGCTCGGGTGCAGCCCTGTTCGCACACACAACCACCGTGTTTCGTTACGGGCGAGCGTGGGTGTTCCACCCACCCCGCCGGGAGGGTGCTGTGCTGCAGAGCTGCCCCCGTGCTGGCTCTGGAGGCAGCCCTGGCCGTAAGGAGCCCTCGCTTATCTCAAACTCAACAAATCTTATCTCAAACTCAACAAATCTTATCTCAAACTCAACAAATCTTATCTCAAACTCAACAAATCGTATCTGCAGCTCAACAAATTTCTGTACTGAAAGGGTGGTCAGGCCTTGGCACAGGCTGCCCAGGGCAGTGGTGGAGTCCCCATCCCTGGAGGGATTTAAAAGACGTGGTGCCAGGTGAGCCTGGTTCAGGCATAGGGGGGCATGGGGGGGGTGGGTTGACAGTTGGACTCGATGACCTTAGAGGTCTTTTCCAACCTCAATGATTCTGTGATTCTATGATTCTATGCTCTGTGTGACCCAATCCTTTGCATGCAAGCCGTCGTTACTGGCGTGTTGGCGTGCGGTTGTACTGGTACGCACCGCTCTAGCGTTCCATTACACGTTTTCAAAGTCCAGTCTCCCCCACCTTGCCCTTGGCGTGGAAGCTGGGGACAGAGACGTGACTGGCAGGGCTGGATCCGCAGGTACCTTCACGTGCCCGGAGGTCCTCGCCGGCAAAGCCGGTAGGTGCAGGGAGGCCGAGACCTCAGCAGACCCCTCATGCCGCAGCCCGTCCGTGGGGGGGGTGCTGGTGTCACCCCGAGCTCTGCTGGGGGGGGATGCCTGCGGGGCTGGGGAGGTCTGCAGGGACCAGTTTGGGCTTAAACCCCGGAGCAGCCCCTGCAGCTGAGCACGGGTTTGGTTGTGCGTCCCGTACGCCTCGCAGCAGGGCTGTGGTGCGGTGGGTGCACGTCATGCCGTAACTCAGAGCCGCGATCCTGCTCGCGGGGGTGAACGTTTCTCATTTCATGTAGACTTTAAATGCTGAAGAAACACAGAGCAGATATTTACGGGGAAATAGGACATCTTCACACAAAGAGAAGTTGCACTCTGACTGGATTTGCCTGTTGTAGGGATTTATAATCCTGTTAAGAGAGATTATGCCTGGTAATTTTATGCGCATTTAGTCTCCCTCTAAGGCAAAGCTGAGGCATTAAACTCTCTTCACTAAGCATTTCAGATTGGATTTGAACTGCTGTTCTGGATGCAGAAGGCCAAAATTCCATCCACTTTACCATTACAATGCTCCTGAAATAACCTCTGGAAATGGGATTTTGCGGGTAGGAAGCGATCCCGCGGTTCCCGCCCGGGCAGTGCTCTCCCCGGCCTCGGGGGGGGCTCTGCCCCAAGGGCGGGCGCGCAGAGCTTGCCCTCCAAACCCGGGTATTATCGCTAGCAGTCTGTATTTAAGTTGCTGTACATGGAATATATTTATAGTCAAAATGTCTGAGGTAGTGAAATGTACTGTAGTGTCACTTAATGAATTCCACAGTGTCTTTCAAAAGGTATTTTTTCTTTTCTTTTTCCTCTTTTTTTTTTTTTTTTTTTCTGTTTGTTTTCAACTAGGACCCCTACTATGGCTGGTGGCCTATTTTCTATTGACAGAAACTACTTTGAAGAGATAGGAACTTACGATGCAGGAATGGATATCTGGGGTGGCGAGAATCTTGAAATGTCTTTTAGGGTAATTGCCGTTTTCCTTCATTTTCTGTCAACAAACTCAGTTGCGCTGTAACGGTTCTTACGCTGCGGACAGGGCACTTCTGCTTTAGCTGTCATGAAAGTCGTGGGTTAATTTAAATTCTCGGGATATTCGGGGATGCCTCATTATAGTATTTTGGTGTTTTTTATGCATGAAACATTTTATTACTGTTTGGAAATTTTTACACTTTCAAAATAATACAAACTTTAGTAATAGCTGTGTAAAAGAAACGAGGCTTTCTGAGAGCTAGTGCAAATGCTAACTGACATAAACAAGATATACATTTGTATAGTGTAAAAAAAAAAAAATTCAAATATATGTTTTAACAGAAGTTTTTGAAAGTGTATATTGTCATGATCTTGCAAGTTCTGGCTGGGGTTTTTGTTCTGTGGGAGAGCTGAGCTTGCAGAGAAATTTCACGTCCCGCAGAAAAGTGACTGTATTTCTGCTGGGAATAGTTATGTTGCCCATGACAAGAATAAAAACTCTTTGAGTGAAATGCACTTAGTAATCGTCCTTTAGACATAAAGGAAAATTGGAAAATTGAGTCTTTGATAAGTAATTGTTAGAAAGGATGTTGAAAATTACTTTGAACATCTCTGGTGTATCACAATTTATGCATTTTAAGTGAGTATGCAGAATAAACCCTGGTGTACCTCTCTAGTACCCATGGCACATCTTGGGATATCCTTCTTTCCTTTTTATTTTGTCTTTTGTCTTCAGCCAGGGCTGGTAGACTGTTTTCTATTGACAGAAACTGCTTTGAAGACTTTTGTGAAGCAGGTATTTCTAGAGAAGATCAACTGAGAATTTGAAAGCATTTTCAGGCCTTTTTCTATAAACTATCATTGCTCACTTTCCAGTAAAATAGAAGGGTAGAGCTACTTCTTCTGAGCGTTAATGTTTTAAATCAGTGGATTTTGACGTTTTTTGGTATATAGACCCCTAAGAATGTTCCTTGGACATATGTTGGCCCCTATACAGGAGATTATTTTTAACTTAAGCCTGTTAGCAGGCTTGTTTTTCATGTCTTTAGAAGTGATCCATAGAGCAGAGAGTGACTAGCACTGCTTTAAAGCATTAAATATGTGCCTCTCGTAGACTAAATCTGTGTATTACTACTGTTCATTTTCCACCGAGCATCAGTGTGCGTGATTTCTGTCAAGTGAAGTTCACCAAGCTCATTGAAATTTCAAGGTCAGAATCGCGGGTGCACGTTAAAGCCTGACAGAGGGAACCTCGGAGCCGGTTGTTGTTGCTGGTGTTTGTTACTGCTTACAGAAAACCTTCTGCAGGGCCCATTTTGGGTCATTGCTGTGGAAAGGTCCCATTCTCATTAGTGAAGAGTCTAAAATATGTAACTCTCCTTTTGGCAGAACACTGGGTTTTCATCATCAAAATGATAATCCCTGAAAAACCAACTCTAACACAAGGGACAAACAAGGTGATTGTTGTTAAGAGTCCGTACTGGAAAATACATGGAAGTTGATTCTCCGTGGGCTCCTTTTGGCAGTGGCTATTTTTGTTAACAAAGATACAAATATTGATCATTTTTCTGTCAGGCCTTGTAAACGCAACAGAATAAAATAATTTACAATTCCACGGCCTTTTCCTGCTCCCTGGCATAATAGATTCATTTTGGCAGAAAGCATTTGATCTTCTGCTGAGAGCAGCATGTAAGCGTGTATTCAGCTTCCAGCATATGCTAAAGAAATGCCCTAAATAGGATATTCTTAATGCATACTCTTGCTCAAATAATGCTAATGTATTTTGAAAAGCTTTCCTGAGAAGTTTAGCAATTTAATGGTGGTGTTCTGTCTTTATCTAGGGCTGTTCTGCTCTGGCTCTTGGCAGCTGCCTGGAAAACCTGTCGGGATTTGTGGCGCGGGTCAGCCAGCTCCGGGTCGGGATGATTTGGGGTTTGCGGTCGTGTGTAGTGCGGGTTGAGCTGATACCTCTGCCTGTGGTATGGTTTCGCTGGTTCTGCTTCCTGGGCACCTCTGTGATTCGTATAACATATATAAAATAATACTTTGAGGGTTTGTTTTTCCTCCCCCACCCCATAAATAATAATTTCTTGAGTCCTGTTTCAAATTGGACTTGAATTCTATTCAACGCTTTTGTGAGTAAGCCAGCAGTGGGCTTAACTTAACGTAAATTTTGTGAGAATACTGTTATGAGATCTTAATTTCAGGTTTAAATTAAAAATCTCAGTCCAAAATATGTGGAAAGACGAAGACCAACAATAGCCGTGCTCTCCGCAAAAGCCCTGGTGACAAAAGCAGGGAAGCAGCTCTGCCATTCCTCTTATTTGAGTCATTAAGATGGGGGGGGGGGGGG